>WBNP01003899.1:8892-22549 GCA_013401095.1 Passerina amoena | reverse complement strand
GTGCCATCCTGGGCCACTCCTGAGTTCCCCAGCCAGGCAGTGCCATCCTGGGCCATTCCCCAGCCAGGCAGTGCCATCCTGGGCCACTCCTGAGTTCCCCAGCCAGGCAGTGCCATCCTGGGCCATTCCCCAGCCAGGCAGTGCCATCCTGGGCCACCCCTTCCATCCTCAGCCCGGCAGTGCCACCCTGGGCCACTCCCCAGGCAGGCAGTGCCACCCCAGGCCCCTCCTTTACAGGAGGGGACACTTTGGGAATCGCACATGGAACCATCCCCCGGCTCTGCCTGCAGGCAGCACAGCAGCTCCCAGGTGCTTCCTTGGGATTTGCAGGGATCCCTCCCCGCTGCTCAATCCCTCAAACCCCTGCTCCTCCTTCTGCTGTTTAAAGGAAATGTTGGCTCCGTGCCTGCGGGATGAAGCTGCCCCCAAAGCCTGGAGCTTGTCCTCTCTGGGATGCGACACTGCTCGGAGAAGGCGCCATCGGCCCCAAACCGAGCAGCGCATCCCTGCATCCTCCCCAACGCCCCTCATCCACGAGGGACCCCAAAACCTGCAGCACCTGCGGCCGAGCACCCCAGCAGCACAGCCTGGCACGGCTCGGGGCGGTGCTGGCAGTGCCAGCGCATCCCGGAGCCCTTCCTGCCGAGCAGCGGGGCGGGAGGAGCGGAGCAGGCGGCGGACGCGGCCCCTCGGGGTTTGGGTCGCCCGCAGGCAGCTCCGGGAGGCAGCGGGGAGAAGCCCTGGCTGGCAGGGTCGGGTTCCTCGGCAGTGCAAGCGGCTCCGCTCCCTGGTTTTCACCTCCGTCTGGGAATATTCGCAATGTTCCTTTGGGCTTTTGGTTTGCTTGGGTCGGATTTTTTTTTTTTTTTTTTTGAAAATAAAATAAAGGGGGAAAAAAAAAAAAATATATCAGCGGGACAAATGGCACAAACCAAATCAAATCAAACCGATTCCGGTCGGACTGGCGATGTCATCTAAGTAGCCATAGCATTCCGCACGGGAAGCTGGGTTGGATGGAGCCCGGAAAGCTGGATTGGATGGAGCCTTGGAAGGGAACCCCGGGAGCGAGAGAGCGAGGGGAGCGAGTGGTTACCGGCTGTGCTTTGCACTACTTACCTTCGAAAGTCAAATAAAACTTTCCTCTGTCAAACCAAACGAGGGAAGGCTGTTCATTCTCTGTATGGCCAGGAGTTGAAGCGGGATGGGAAAGGTTAAGGAGAGGGAGAGAGAAGGACACAGTGTGAGTCACAGAGCAGGTCATTAATGTCGCTACGGGGAGGGGGCGAGCGCTGCAGGGCGGTCACACGTGCAGGGACGGGGGCGTGACACCGGCCGCCGGCTCGGGGGACAGAAAGCGGGAAGCAAAGCTATGGAAGCCCAGATGGAAGAGTCGTTCTGCCCGCTGGGCGAGCGGTTTGCAGGGGTGCTCTCGCTTTTTTTTTGGCCGCGGTGGAAGAGGTTTGTCGGCTCATGCGCTCCGGGTTCTGCCTGCGCGGAGCGGGGCCGGCGCTCCTCAGCATTCCCGGCGGGATGCTGCTCCGCATGCCGCCCCGCAGTGACACTCAGGGACAGTGACACGTGGCTGTTTGCTCTCGCATCGCAGGACACGACACTTGCAGAGAACCGGACACACGCACACAGAGCAGCGGATCCTAGCGGGAGCCTTCCCTTCCCATGGGAGCCAGCTCCCTGCGCTCCCGCCGCCTCCGAAGGCACCACGCTGAAATAACTCGGGATGTGAGGGCGGGAGGGGGGCGCGGGGCGAACAGCTTTCGGAGCTGCTAAATGAACCTTTTGGAATTCGGGAGGTGCCAACCTTCCACCTCCAAGTCCTTTGAGTCACTGAGAAACTGTCATGCAAGGTGCTGCGAGCGGTGGGTGCCGCTCCGAAGGCGGAATTCCCGGCAAACTCCCTGCTAGTACAGTACCTGCCGGCGTTTCACTGCGCCCTTCAAACGCGGGCAGTTTGTCAATAAAAGCATCATCCTCTGATAACACAAGCAGAAGAAACGCAAAGGAAACAAAGAAAGAAAGAAAAAAAAAAAAGAAAGGAAAAAAAAAAGAGCACAAAAAGAATGAAAACACGGATCCCAAGTGAAACCAAGCAGCGCACTTGTATCAACGCAGAGACAGAGATGACGGAGGGGCACCGACACGGGAACCAAAGAGCTCCTTGCTGTGCCAGGAATTGTCCAGACTGACATGCAGCCAACGAGGAAAGCACACCAGAACAGCACGGAGGACACGGGGATGGAGCAGCCCTGCCCCTGCTCCCGGACAAACTCCGTGGGACTTTGTCGCAGGGCACGGGAGATGGGGAATGTGCTGGAGCCAGACTCCAGCCCCAGCTGGACTGGGGTGTCCCAGCCCCCCGGGACCTGCAGCAGTCCCTGATCCCAGACCTGCCCATCCCTGCACACCCCCCAGCCCAGCTTTTCCTCTTTTGGGAACTGGAAGCTGCCCCTCCTCTGCTGTGGGTTTTCCTGGAGGCTCACCCAGCACCAGTGCTCGCCCTGGCCTCAGCGGGGACAAGGACACACTTTGCCAATGCAGATCCCAAACTCTGTCTGTCTCTGCCTGTGCCCCATCCAGCTTTTCCCAAGGCTCCCCAGGGAATGGGCACAGCCCCAAGGCTGCCCGAGCAGCTCCAGGAACGTTTGGGCAGGGCTGCCAGGGATGCCCAGGGTGGGAATGTTGGGTGTCTGTGCAGGACAGGAGTAGGATCAATGATCCCTGTGGGTCCCTTCCCACTCAGCATAATCTCTGCATGGAGCTGGAAGTGCAACACCTACAAAATCTGGGATGCTCCTCCTGGCTGCCCCCTCTGGAGTTCCCTGGCCAGGGGTGACCCCTGAGCCCTGATTTTGGCTCTGCTCCAAGGAAAGCTCCATGGAGGGGGTGGGACCCCAGCTTGTCCCCCCAGCCCAGCATGGGGAGGTCACTAAATCATCAAACAGCAGCTTTTGATCCCAAAAATATGAGAGAAAAAAAGAAATCTAAATGGACAGCCAGAGGGAGCTGGGGTGGCAGAGCTCAGCTCGCTCCCACCGCCCTTCCCAGCCTCCTGCAGCCCCTGGGACTGTCCCTGTCCTCAGCCTGGCTGTCCCCTCCCCTAACGCCGTGTCCCTGTGGCCACCGTGCCCTCGGGCACTGCTGAGGCCGCTGCCAGAGGCACAGGGGACGCTCGCTGTCCTGGTGACATTTTTCCAGCCAGGTGCTGTGACAGTGACCAACAGCCGGAACAGGCACGAGCACCCTACGACACCTGAGAGCGAGGTGACACAGGACGGAGACGCAGTCGAGACTCCAGCCAAGGCACGGGGAGGGCTCGGTGCCACCGGCACCGCGGGGACAGCGCCGTCACCGGCACCTGCCGGCCGCCGCACGGGGGTGGGGGCAGCAGCGCCGCCGCTCCCCGCGGGGACAGCGGTGACAAACGGCCGAGCGCACGGGAACTGCCGCCAGGCCGGGTTTTCCAGAGGGTTGGGAAGAAAAGACAAAGGAGGGAGGTGATCCTGGAGGAGATGGAGCCGCAGGAAGCGAGGGGCGAGGGGCTGGCAGCCAGGGATGGAGGAGGAGGGGGAGCGCCGGCAGCAGGGACAGAGGGGACAGGAGGGGACAGAGGGGATGGAGGGGGAGGCGTGGGGGGACCCAGCGCCTGGAGCTGGGAGCTGCCAGCCAGACTCGGTTCCCATTCCTCATCTCAGCCCCGGGGTTTTGGCAAGCCCCACTTTTCCCAGGATGGAAACTGCAGCGTTTGGTTCTGCCCTCGGACGTGCCAAGTGGCTGGGAAGAGCCACTTTCTTTTCCAAGACCCCTTTTCTGTTACTGCTTTAAGGGCAAGTGTGAATTTAAGACATTCCAAGAGATTTAATATCCCTGGATCCCAAGGTCTGGCTTCCAGTCCCGCTCCCCTCCAGGCACAAGCATCCCCTGCAAAAAAAGCTTATTTTGCCCCAATTTACAGCCCAGAACCACATTTTCTGTTACAATTCCCTTGACTTTCACCAAACATCCATTTCCCACAACATTTGGAAAAACTTCCCTTGCAGCATCACCCTCCTGATCCATCACCCCCCTCAAATCCCTTTCAGCATTTCAAACCCTGATGGAAACTGAGAATCCGACCCCAAAGAATGACCTAGGGAATGAAAAGACCTCAGGAGTTACTGGAGGATTAGGAAAGGTGAAAGAACAGCAGTGCTGTGTGTGTTTACCAACGGTGGGAGTGGTGGCTGCACTCAGGGAATTGGTGGAAGAAATGGAAGAAGTACTTTCAGCACGGGCTAAAGGTGCTATCGGAGGAGGGCTGGAGGAGTGGATGGGAGGGCTAAAAGGCCTGGACTGGAGAGAAACATAAAACAACACAAAGTTAAAGAAAATCCAAACAGAAACGTTTGCATCAAACAAATAAAACTCTGCCTGCACCCTCCTGGCTGCTCTGCCGGTGCCCCAGAGGAAAAATTGGAATGACTTGAATTGTTTTAGTACCAATGGCATTTTAGCTCGGAGCTGGGAAAATAGATTATCCCCACACTGTGGGGGTGGGTGTGGAGATTCCACACTGAGGGTGGGAGCTCCAGGGGCCATGGGATGGATGGAATGGGCTGGGCATTGGGAAGGGGGCAGTGCCCACCAGGTGCCAGCTCCCCAGGCCCTTAGGGATCCTTTGGGGGTCATTTTGTACCCTCAGCATCGACCCCAAAGCCCTCACGCCTTACCTGGAGCAGCCTGGGGTGGCACACAGGACAGCCCTGAGCTGGCACCGCTCCTGGGGGGGCTGGAACTGCTCTGCCCTGCCCCCAGAACATTCCCGGGGCACATTCCCACCCCAGCCCAGCCCTGCCCTCGCCCTGACTGAGCACTGTGGCTGGAACCACCAGGCTGGCAGAGCAGAGGCGGCACAGCCCTTCCCGCGGGGATTCCCAAATCCTGGAGAAGCCCATCCCGCCCAGTGCCCGCGGCCGGTTCGCCCCTCTCTGCTGCCCCATTCCCGACTGGGAATGCCACCCACCGCCCCTGGCAGTGCCCTGCCGTGCCCCCAGCCCCTGCCCACGTACCACATCGCTGACGGGGGGCTTGCCCGGGGGCAGCTTGGGCCGGGACGGGGGCCGGGGCGGCGGCGGCGGGGGAGTGCCGCACGGGGCCAGCGGCGTGCCGGGCCGCGCCGGGGACGAGGAACCTGCGAGGAGCAAACAACGGGAGCAGTGAGTGCCCGAGGAACCTGCGAGGAACAAACAACGGGAGCAGTGAGTGCCCGAGGAACCTGCGAGGAGCAAACAATGGGAGCAGTGAGTGCCCGAGGAACCTGCGAGGAACAAACAACGGGAGCCGCGAGTGCCCGCGGGCTCTGCCCCAGGAGCTGCCCAGCTGCTGTGCACGGAACATTCCAGGAGGGATGATGCCCTTGGATTCCCGGCAGGGGCTGCTCAACTGCCCGATTCCCTCCGCAAAATTGTCATCAGAGGAGTTGTAGCTTTCCCAAAAATATGGGCAGGAGGGATGGGATGGTGGATGGAACACTGCTCCAGGGCTGGCACAACTGGGAGTTAGGGATCCTCGTCACAGTCATATTTTCTGAAAAAATCCCTTGGCCCAGGATTTTGTCCTGGGAAGCTGAGAAGCCTCAGAGAAAAAGGAAAACAAATTCTTATCTCATTTACTTCTCCTGTGTTGTGCTCACATGTGGAATGTGTTTGGAGATTGTTTATCCAACTGGTGATTGATTCATTGGTTTCATGTGAATTGTTTTGATTTATTGGCCAATCATGGTCAAGCTGTGTCAAGACTCTGGAGAGATTCACAAATTTCATTATTATCTTTTTAACATTCTCTAAGTATCATTTCTGTATTCCTTAGTATAGTTTAGTATAGTATTCTGTAATACAGTATGATAAAATAATAAATCAGCCTTCTAGGAACATGGAGTCAGATTCATCATTCCTCCCTGCCACGGGGCACCCCACAAATACAACAGATCCTTGTCCCAGGGCAAAGCTTTGGCCCAGCAAAGGAGGGGAAGAGGAAGGTTCTGGGATTTGCTGGGAGCACAACGCAGCTCCCAACCCGCTGGAAGAGACTCCCGAAGAAGGGAGCAGAGCTCAGGGCTCACTCACACAGACCCTGCTGCAGAGGGGGATTTTGTGACCAAATGGGAATTCCAACAGTGCCTCACAGGAGGATCCAGGAGCCTGCTTGGCCCCACACACAGGAATTCTTTTCCTGTAAGACCTGGAGCTGGGCAGAGAGGGCGGAGGGGGCACCAGGACACGAAGGGCAGCAGGAATGGGAGGGAGCCCAGAGCTCAGTGCCAGGACAGCTGAGCCAGTGTTTGTCACCAGCTCCCATGGAGCTCAGCAGCTCATGGCTCAGGCTGAGGAGATGATAACTTAATAATTTTCCCACTTACAAGAGAATAGTTTCCTGAGTTCTTTAGGTGATAACTCAGATTAGGCAAAGATCAAAGCTGGATTTATAGAAACAAGAAGAGGTGAAGGAGAGCAGGCTCAGACAAACGAGGGCCTGGCTTAAAGGGAGTAAATTCCAGTAATTCCTTTGTACAACTCCAAAATTCAAGCCACTTTTATTTCAAAGCCTAATTTAGGAACCAATGTTTGAATTTTTCCTTCCTTATCCCAAGAAAAGTCAGACAAAATAGGAAATACTGAGGGAAAACAACCTTGCAGGACTGAGTGTCAGGGAGGGGTCTGTGGCCACCAGGTAGCCAAAGCCTGGCCAGATGGTGGCTTCCATCCAGGGAATGGACATTTCCTATACCAGAAGCTGACAGCATGTGCAAACCAGCATGGAATCAGCAATGTGCTGGAATGCTGGCCTTGGAGCAGCCCAGAGTGGTGGAAGGGGGTTGGAACAAGAGGAGCTTTGAGATCCCCTCCAACCCAGCCCTTGCACCGTGCCCCTGCACAGAGCCATGGTGACACCCACGGGCTCTGAGGGCACGAGGACATCCTGGGGTGGCTCTGCTCCACAGCACCCAAAAACCAGCCTTGGAAATGTGGGAGGGTGGGACAGGCACTGGAACCGTGCTGCACACTCTGCTGCAGCTTTTGGAGGAATTGCACCGGTTTTGTGTGGCTTTTTTCATTTCCCACGGCTGCCCAGACTGAGACAGGAGGCAATTCCTGGAGCAGGGCTGTGGATCTTCTGGGACAGGCTTCTCCATCCATCCCCCCCACGGGAGGAGCCCCGGCACGTCTCCATCCTGTGCTCAGCTGGGAGCAGGCTGGACAGCAGTGCAGGATGGATCCTGGTGTCTCCTGCTCCTGGAAGCTCCTGGAGAAGTTCCAGCTCTTGCTGGAGCCCACAGCCCCCACAGGGACCCCACCCACCCCCCGAGCCAGCACACAAAAGCCACCAGCACTGAAGCAAAGCCACATCTGCAGCACCAGCCACACTCAGGGCGCCCTTCTGGAGGTGACAAATCCCCCGGGCAGTGACACAAACCCCGAGCTCCCTCCACGAGGGTGGCGGGGCTCACACACGGAGCTGGGGGGCTGCATACCCACCCCACCACCAGTGCAGGTTCCTCAAGGCTCTGATTCCCCCAAAAATCACCTTTGGTGGGCGCAGGGTGAGAGCACAGGGCTGAGCTGGGCTCAAGCCCCAAGAGAACAGGCTCAGGCTGCAGCTGCTCAGGCAAGGAGTGCGAGTAAGCCGAGCCTCCCTGGCTCATTTGCCTTAATGAACATTTATAATTAAGCAGGTGAAGGCAGGCAGAGCCAGCAGCTTCTCCCGGGGGAGAGGTTCACCCCGGAACACATCTCCCCATCCACACCCAGAGCCGGGAAGAGCCGAGCACCATTCCCACCTGGGAATTACCGGGATGAGAGATGTGATGAAAACAAACACCCCAACCCTGATCTGAGGCTCGCTCAGACCGTTTACCCGAACCATTCCATCCCCGCGGAGGACACAACCGCAGCAACACCACCAACAACAGCAACAACAAGCCCGTGCCCGGTTCGGGGCGGGAAGGGCTCCGGGAGAGGCTCCCAGCCGCGCGGGGAGGGAAGGAAGGACACGGGAGGCGCAGGACACAGGCGGGCAGCAGGGCACGGCCGGAGGGACACAGCCAGGCGGGAGGGGCACCGCGGCCACACGGCAGCACACCCGAGCTCAGCACGTACCGCTGGCGCTTCCCGTGCTGGCGCCCGGTCCGGGCGACGACACCACCGCGCGGTAGGTGGGCGGCGGAGGGGGCGGCGGGGTCCCTCTCTGGCCCGGCCCAAAATCTTTGGGAGAGGCGACCGGCTCGGCGGAATCATCCTTAACGTGGGGCTGCTCGGGGAGCTTCTTGGGAGCGTCTTCCAGCTGCAGCGGCGAGGGCAGCGGGCGGGGAGGCTCGGCCGGAGCGCTGGCCGGGCTGCCCGCCGGGGACGGCGCTTTGGCCCGGGGCGACAGCTCCGGAGGCGCGTTCTCCGGGGATTGATCGGAAAAATTGACCCACTTGTCTTCCGCGGTGGCAGCAGCAGATTTGGGGGATGGCACGGGGCCAAAAATGCTGTCCAAGTCATTGATGGACGGGAGTTTGTCCCGTTTGGGCTCTGCTGCTGCCTGGTCCCCTCCTGCGGTCAGAGGAGGTTTATTTTACACCGGGCGAGGTTAAGCGAGGGCTGCGCTACTCTCTACGGGCTCTACTTCTACGGGAGAGGCTCTAAAATCACCTTTTCTCATCTGTATTTATATAATTCATGGGCAAGAACGTTTCCACCACAGCCAGGTGCGACATGGAATGAATCCCGCGGGATCCAAAGGCTGGAGGAGGGAGCATGCACCACGAGCCAGCACTCACAGCCAAGAATCCCAAATTCACAGCCTTTTTTTGTCCTCTAAACCACATCACGTCCTTATGAGCAACTCTGATTTATCAGCAGGTACCAAAGGTGTGCACTCAGCGCTCTGGCACGCCCCACTCTCTCCATATATATATTTATAAACACTCAGGTATAAATACATATATTCACACATGCTGGTTGGACACTGCTGGAGCCTGGGCATGCAGCACAGGATGCACACGGGGAGTGTATTCCAGCCACAGGGAATGCATCCCAGCCACAAGCAGGAACAGGTCAGGATTTCAGGGCACAGAGGGGGATTTCAGGGCACAGATTGGGATTTTAAGGCACAGAGGGGGATTCCAGGGCACAGATTGGGATTTTAAGGCACAGAAGGGGATTTCAGGGCTCTGCTCACTGAGCCACCACACAGCAACATTCCCACCTGACTCCAGAACCACCACAGATCCACCAGCCAAGCATTTCACATCCAGGGAAAGGAGAGCCTGACACTAAATGCCCTCTGGGATCCTCGTGGCAGCATCACCCCATCCCTGCTCCTCTGTTTTGGGGATCCACATTTAGGGTGGGGGGGATAAAACAGGGATTTGCTGAACCAGACAAAACCAGACCTCAGCCACTTGCTTCACAAATACACAAGGCACAGCCCAGCAAATGATCAGGCATTTGCTGCTGGGAATGGATGGATGGATGGACACGGACACCCTGCCAGCCCGGAAAATTGGGATTTGGGAGCACAGATGAGATGGGGATGGACAGAGTGGGGGGCTCCTCGTGGCACAGGGGTTTCACCCCGAGGGGCTCTGGCTGCCCTCCCTGCTCAGACCCTGCTTTGCCACCGGCCAGCACCATGAATTATATGCTTGGAAGCAGCCCCTGATGTCCTCTGGCTGCATCCAACACCTTTCCATCCCTGCCCTCGGACTGCCCCTCATTCCCAGCACCATTTCCCTTCCCTGCCCCGGGCTGCAGGATCAGGGGGGCTTTTCCCACCTTTCAGCAGGGATTTGGGGGCAGGGAATGCAGGAGCAGCTCCTGCCACAGGCAGACCCTGCACACCTCTGGTTTCCTCAGCCGTGCAGGGCTGCTCCAGGCAGGAGCAGGGCTCTGGAATTGGGAATATATCCCAGCTTTCAGCAGGATATTGAGGCTAATCCTGCACTGCATTCTGATCCAAAGGCAGGGATGGTGTAAAGAACATGAATTTCACCGGGGTGAGACCGACTGGGGAGGCAAAAAATCTTTGTGCTGCTTCTGCTGCAGCATCCACTGAGACGCCTCAGGGCTTGGGCTGCCCCTGGATCCCTGGCAGTGCCCAGGGCCAGGCTGGGCACCGGGGCTGGGAGCAGCCTGGGACAGGACAGAAATTCCTCCCAACCCAGCCCAGTCAGGAATTCTCTGAATTCCAAGAGCAGAGGATGCACAGCGACCAAATCCATGCCCAAAACAAAGCCACGGGGACGGGGATGTGTCCCCCCAGGGCTGGGGATGGGATATGTCCCCTCGCCGGTGCCCTCCCGCCCCTCCCCGGGGCTGTCCCCGTGCCCCCGGTGCCCCCCCGGAGCCGTTACCGATGGCCGGGGGCAGGGGGGAGCCGGTGCGCGGCGGCGTGGCCGGGACGTTCTTCGGGGGGAGCGGCGGAGGGGCTGAAAGAGAGCACAGAGAGGGGAGGGTTCAGCCGGAGAGCAGCGGGGACAGCCCGGGACAAGGCAGGGATGAGCTCCCAGCCCCAGTGTGCAACCTGGCCTTGGGCACTGCCAGGGATCCAGGGACAGCCACAGCTGCTCTGGGAATTCCATCCCATCCCTCCCCACCCTCACAAGGCGGAATTCTTCCCAACATCCCATTAATTCCTTCCCAATACCCCATCCTTCTCTGCCCTCTGGCAGCGGGAAGCCATTTCTGTCGGGTTTGATGGAATTTTCCCCTTTTTTTACATCTCCTGTTTCAACCCCCTAAATTAGCATTTTAATTAAACCTGGATCCTCCGAGGCACGGAGCTGCCTCCGCCTTTCTCCCGTGCCCATCCCACGTGGATCCAGGATGTGGATCCGGGATCGGGAACGCTGGGGCTAATTAACAGCGGCTAATTAACCAGCTGTGCTTTACAGGGGCATTTCTGCAGAGGAAACGGCTCCGCAGCTGCCCCGGGCAGAGGGAAAGCTGCCATAAAAATCCGGGACTGAGGCTGAGCTGCTCTCCCTGATGCTATCCTGGAAAAACCGGTGCTTCCGACTTTTCCAGCCAAGTAACCTCGGCGTGAAGGTGCAGGATCAGGATCCACCACATCCCTCCATCCCTTAGCAATCCCACTCTCTCCTCCACCCCACAGCGCTGTCACCCAAGCCAAACAAAAGGGGGAAAAAAAACCCCTTTAATTTAAAATATCGTGGAACTGCACAGCCTGGATGAGGACAGCTCAAATTCTTGACCTGATTTCTGGATATATTAGTTTATTTGCATGGTCACTTACTTCCCGTTGGAAAGGGTCTCGGAAGTTTTGGGGACTCTACGTTGGTGTTGATGGGCTGGACTGACCCCCATATCTCAGGCTGGTCCAGAGCAGCTGAAAAATCAAAAATAAACATTTGAAAGCAATGAAAAACCCAAATATTTTCTTCCCATCACCCAAACACACGGATGAGACACTGAGGCTCTGGGAAAAGAGGGCCCAGACAGTGACAGAAACCTCATTAATTAAGGACAGGGGGTTCTGTAACGGTGGATAATTAAAATCCTGTCTGATTTTGAAGCAGGACATGCAATTAGTTTGACACTTATGCTGCTTGACAAACAAAACAATGCCAGGGATGGATTTGGAGACTTATTATGGGAAGGAAAACATTGTATTGATGGCCAAAGTGGTCTGGAATTTTAGGATATGCAAACAAAAAAAACCATCAGGTAGTAAAATGAAAAGATAATTGTATTACCGGGAGAATGGGGGGGGGGGGGGGAAGGATATTTTTGTATATAATTTCGATTTCTTGGAGTTTTTGTGCAAAGAACTGCTTCCAAACGTTGCTTTGATTAAAAGAATTAACTGGAGGCATTAATGACAGGACATAACGAGGGCAGTGGCCCTCCAGGAGGAGGAGGAGATCTCTGGGAAGAACCCACTCCAGGGCATGGATGGGGTTATTTTTGGGAAAAACAAGTCTTGCAAGGTTCCTGTGCTTTGGGGAAGCTGGGAAAATCAGCTTTGGAAGGAAGCAAAGTGTCTCTGTGTTAAAGGAGGGAAAGATGACATTTTGAGATGGCATTTCCTAGGCATGGAGGGGTGCAAGGCTTGTCCAACAGCCGCCTCCAGAATCCTGGATGGAGTTAAACCCCCCTGCTCCAGGGTGAAGGTTGGGCTGGAAAATGCTGAGTTTTGATATTCTTTAGCTGTTCCCTGTCAGGATCTCTCCCAGACCTCATAATTAACTAATTGACTTAAGCACTTGCTGTGTTTCCACCAAGCCTGAATTAACCCTGGACATGGTCACCTGTCCTTCAACCCCTGCCTGGGCTCCTTCCTCCTCCAGCAGGAGGGCTGGGAACCTGGGAATTGTCCAGCTTGGAAAAGCCCTCAGAGCCCACGGAGGTGCCAGTTTTACCCCCGACCTTGTCCCCAAGTGCCACATCCACACAGTTCTGAAATCCCTCCAGGAACGGGGACTCCACCCCTGCCAGGCCTGGAGAACCTTCCCATGTCCCTGACAGGAGATGCCACCGTGGTCCCAAAGCCACCATGGCCTGAAAGTCACTCCCCAGGTCCCCAAATTCACCCTCTGTGGCCCCAAAATTGCCAAGGCTCCAAAGTCACCCTGTCACTAAACTCACCACGGCCTCAAACTCCCTCACTCCAGCCCCAAACTCACCAGGTCCCCAAACTCACCCTGTCCCCAAGCTCACTTGCCATGCTCCAAACTCACTCATCTTGGCCCCAAACTTCCTCACCACAGCCTCAAACTCCCTTGCCCTGTCACCAAACTCACCTGGTCCCCAGAGTCCCTCACCCCAGCCCCAAACCCACCAAGTCCCCAAATCAATCACCAAGTCTCCCAAACTCACTTGCCATGCCCCAGACTCACTCAGCCTGGCCCCAAAGTCACCAGCTCCCCAGACTCGCCCACCCTAGGCCGAAGCTCACCAGGTCCCCAAACTCCTTCACCCTGGCCCCAAATCACCAGGTTCCCAAACTCATCCACTATGGCCCCAAACTCCCCAGCCCCAAACGCCCTTGCCATGTCCCAAATGCCCTCACCCCAGCCCCAAACTCCCCTCCATGCCCCAAACTCACCCTCCAGCTTGTGCTCCTCGAAGGCCGACTCCAGCGGGGGCCCGAAGAGCGGGGCCAGCGCCGCGGGATCCTCCCCGGCCTTCTTGCTGTGGGGAGAGAGCAGAGAGCGGCCTTGAGGGACAGGTCTGCGGGGTTTGTGGGGTGAGAGAGCACAAAGCAGCCATGAGGGACAGGTTTGTGGGGTTTGTGAGGTGAGAGAGCACAGGGCAGCCATGAGGGACAGGTCTGCGGGGTTTGTGGGGTGAGAGAGCACAGGGCAGCCATGAGGGGCAGGTTTGGGTTTGTGGGGTGAGAGAGCACAGGGCAGCCATGAGGGACAGGTTTGGGTTTGTGGGGTGAGAGGAGCACAGGGCAGCCATGAGGGACAGGTTTGTGGGGTTTGTGGGGTGAGAGAGCACAGGGCAGATATGAGGGACAGGTTTGGGTTTGTGGGGTAAGAGGAGCACAGAGCAGCCATGAGGGACAGGTTTGTGGGGTTTGTGGGGTGAGAGAGCACAGGGCAGCCATGAGGGGCAGGTTTGGGTTTGTGGGGTGAGAGAGCACAGGGCAGCCATGA
>WBNP01003897.1:86349-101082 GCA_013401095.1 Passerina amoena | reverse complement strand
GACACGAAGCAGAGGGTGGAGCCCAGCTGAGCTGAGTTTTATCCCCGGCTCATTAAGCTCATTTAGGGAAAACCCGTTCCTAAGGCAGGCAGGTGCCTGCAGTTGGTTTCCTTGATAGAAATATTGGAGCTGCCCACTATGGTGGGGTCAGACTCTTGCCCCGAGTAGCGGGACAAGAGGAAACATCCTCAGGTCGCACCAGGGGAGACTTAGATTGGATAAAAGGAAATTTCCTTCACCGAGGGGTGTCAAGCCCAGGCCGTGGTGGCGGAGTCCCCATCCCCGGAGGGATTTAAAAGCCGTGTGGATGTGGCACTTGGGGACATGGCTTCGTGGTGGCCTTGGCAGTGCTGGGCTTACTTGATGATCCCATATAAATTATCTGTGATTCCAGGGCATGCCTCTAATTCTCCCGGGGATGCATTTCCTTGCCCCTTCACCTTTCCATGAGATGTGCCTCTGCTCTGAGGGATCCTTTGGGAAAGGCTCTGCTCTGCTCCATCTCTCCACCACGTCCTCGGCGACACCCCCTGGCCAAGTCCCCAGCCCTGCTGGCTTTGCTTGGCCGCTCCCCAGCTCCATCCCCTGCTCCGGGCGCTTCCCCCGGGTGCCAGCAGCCCCTCCCTTTATCAGGCTGGCCCGCTGGGAGATAGGCAGCGAGGCTGATAAGCCCTCAAGTGGCAGCGTGCTGTAAACATTCCCACTGGTGCTGTTAGATTAGAGCGCTGGGAAAATGCCTGCAGCCCCCGGGCCACCAGCGCAGCCGGCTGGGGCTGGGGCTGGGGCTGCTCCCAGCGCCGGGGGAGGAGCTGTGCAGGAGCTGAAGGGCTCCAGGGCAGGCTGGATGCCGCTGCCAGGGGAGCAGGGCTGGCAGGGGCTCCCCTGGATCCCTAGGAGGGCTCATTTGGCATCGGAGCTGCGGTCAGCTCCATCTGCATCCATGGGCGTCGCTGCCTTTTTTGTCCAGTCGGAGGAAAACTCACTCCTGCCTCATCTCCCAGGCTGCTGGTATCCAGAGGGCTCGGCTGGGAGCTCTCACTGGGGGTTTTCACATCTACCTGGAGGATGGCACAGAGTTAAAGAGTTCCTCCTTCCAGAGGAACCTAAACCCATTTTCCGCCAGTAAAACCAACCCATCCTAAAGAAGCTCCAGAAGATGACCTCCTCTAATTTGGGGTGGGCTAATTGGAGGAGGGCAAACCCTTCAAGCCACTTGTCCTAGAGGCCAAGGGGCTCTGTCCTTGCAGGAGCTCCTGTGTATTGGCTCTGTGGGAATCCACAAATTCAGAGGGTTTTGGGAAAAGTGCAGAAGGCAGCCCCAGAGACAGCAGAACTGTGATTAGAGCTAAGCAGCAGCCATGAGATTGGTCAGCAGAAAAAATTATTTAAACTGTAGAAAAGCAAGGACAAATAGAACAATGGTCTGTGTATTAATGCTTGTCTAGAATAACTCCCTAAGCTACAGAAAAGTTTATCTGGAGAGATATTAGGAAGTTCTAAGCTTAGTAATGGAGCTCTGTGCATTGTGTTTGAAGGCTCACAAGCAGGTATTGTATTGGAAATAAGCCAGCATTGTTTAACCAAAGGTACCTGTGCTTATGGTGGTTGGATAGAGCTACTGTCAATGTGCTTTTGCTTTGTGTGATTGGGCAAAACACTTATCAAGTGAGTTGTAACATTGAGTTCTTGGTCTGCTGCCTTGGATGTGAGCTGGTGGCATCTTCCCATTGCCATACCCATGGAATGAGAGGGATGCTGGAGAATCAAACAGCTCAAGGCACGTTCCCAGCAGTCCTGTCCCGTTTGTGATTTGTACACAGACCCCTGGCTGGTGACAAGGCTCAGCTGGAGCTGGGACCCTGCCACCCCTGAAACGTGTCAGGGTTCAGGTGTGGGGATGCTGGTGGCTGTCAGGGCTCCTTGGCCCGGCTCTGATGGCACCACCCGCGGGGCCAGCGTGGCCTGTGCTCAGTGTGGGGTGCAGGAGCAGCCCCTCGGGATGGGGGACGTGGTTCCAGCATTCCCACAAGAGCTGGGCACGGCAGGAAGCAGCAATCCCTCTCCCAATCCCCCTCTCAATCCCTATTCCTGCCCAGCATCAGCACCACCCTGCCCCTCCAGCTCCGCCTAGGCTGATGCAAGCTCCCCATCCTCCTTTCCCCGTGACCCCGAGAAGGAATTTCTCCGTTTCTCGGGGATTTCCAGGGCTCCGGGGGCTCGGGGCTCGGCATAGCAGCCGCAGCAGCCTCGCAGAGCCGCTCGGAGGCAATCTTCCCTCCTCTGCCCCTGCCTGCGGCTTCCAGAGCTCGGAGCCAGGCAGCGCCGAGCCCCGGGAACCTCCCACTCCCACTTTCTCCCTAATATTTCCACAGTGAGTAAATCTCCATCCTTTTAGGGCTCTCAAATCTATTATTTTTACATTTGCAGTGGATTCCCTGGCCCTGTTATTAATGAAAACCTCCAGGAAAGCTCCTCAAATACAGCTTTGACTTTCTGCCCAGGACCTGTGGACAAGGGAAAAAAAAATTAAAAAAAAAATAAAAATCAGGCAACATTAATAAAGCAGGAGGTTTCTATTAAGTCTGAGGGACTGGACTCTCTGGCTTTCTTGGATGCTGAAATCCTCTAGTGCGGGATAAATCTTCTACACTTCATTTTCCCAATCTCTCCTTCAATATATTTTGGGAGCAGGCTGCAATATTGGGGTAAATGATGTCCCGACTGCAGCGTGGGGTCAGCCTGTGCGCTGGGGCATCCTCCACTCTGCTGCTCGTGGGCTCAGCCTCCTCTCCTCATCAGGGGCTGAGCTCGGGGAGGGTTTAATTAGCTGTGAAAACAAATAACGAGCAATCCCTGCGAGGCCGGGGAAGGAAGTGGGTGAGTGGATGTGCATGAAGTCACTCAGTATGCAAATCTCTGCAGCCAGCACCTCCTCGGTGGGAGCAAACCTCCCCCAGGTCTCTTCCCTCGGAGCAGGGCTGGTTTCCCATCTGCCTGTGAGGGAGTTTTTCCATTTGTGGGCTCTGCACCTGCTCCCCCCAAAGCTGCTGCATTTCCATGGACAGAGCTGTTACCTGGCAGTGTGTGTGCAGCAGGAAAGGGAGCAAGCCCACGGGGTGCTGTGCGCCCCAGGTCAGGCTGGGAGATGATTTCCCTGTGCTTTTATCCCTCCCTGAAGGTGAATTAATGCAGCATCTGCAGCAGGGGCAGGGCAGGGGCTGCCTTTGGCACCCAGAGCTCGCACGCAGCTCTGGGATGGAGCTCCAGGGATGGAGATGGAGCAGGGGTTTGGATTTGGATCCTGGCACCTCCTTCCCCTTGGATGGCTGGGGATGGAGCTGCTGTGTGGCAGAATGCACAGGGAGCAGGCTGGTGCTTCAGGGGATAAATACAAAGAAAACTCTCTCCTTCCTTAGAGCAGGAGCTTGAGTGTTCAGGGTCGCTCCTGGCTCTTGGGGGTTGTTACAACGACGGTGCCAGAGCAGCAGAACAACCTTTTCCTGCCTGGAAAAAAAAAAAAAAAAAAATCCAGGCCAATCCCAGTCTGCAGAGGCAGCAGAGTTCAGGCAGTCCAAGGCAGGAGCCTGGAACTCTGAGCACCCTGGTGCTGACACACCCACAGCAATCCCTCAGTCGGGGCAACGGGGAGCAGGGGGTGGCACAGGCTCAAGTGAATCAGCTCCAGTGCAGCTCACAGGGCAGTTCTGGGGCTTGGGAAGCCAACAGTGAAGGGCTGTGGCCCAGAGCTGGGAATGTAGGGCTGGAAAGCGCCATTTGGGTTATAGAATATCCTGAGTTGGAAGGGATCATTGATCCTGAGCCTGCCTCCTGCACAGACACCCCAGCAATCCCACCCTGTCCCTGGGAGCGGGGTCAAAATGCCCCTGGAGCTCTGGCAGCCTCGGGGCAGTGCCCAGCACCCTCTGGGGGAGGAACCTTTCCCTGATAGGCACCCCAAAACTGCCCTGGCACAGCTGCACTGGTGAGCAGAGATCAGTGCCTGGCTGACAGGCCCCCATCCACTGGCTCTGCTTTCATCCAGCCTGGAAATCTCAACAGGAAATCTGAACTGGAAATACAAACTGGAAATACAAACTGGAAATCTCAACAGGAAATCTGAACTGGAAATCCAAACTGGAAATCTGAATTTGTCCTCCCATCAATGAGGTGCATCTTCACAATGCTGGTCCTCTTTTGTCCTGCACCTTTCTGGGCCATCACAGGGGAAATCCTCATCAGCCCTGCGTGGGGAATTCCACGTCCTGCTCCTGTGGGAGATGTGGCTCTGAGGGTGGTGACAGGCTGGCAGCTGGGGCTGGAGAGGAGCAGCTTGAGTGGAGACCTCAGAACAGCCCTCCAGCGTCTGAAGGGGCTGCAAGGAAGCCAGAGAGGGATAATTCACCAGGAACTGGAGTGACAGGACAAGGGGGAATGGCTTCAAAGCGACAGAAGATAGGTTTGGATTGGAGATGGGGAAGGAATTGTTCCCTGTGAGGGTGGGCAGGCCCTGGCACAGGTGCCCAGAGCAGCTGTGGCTGCCCCTGCATCCCTGGCAGTGCCCAAGGCCAGGCTGGATGGGGCTTGGAGCCACTTGGGACGCTGGAAGGTGTCCCTGCCATGGCAGGGGTGCCACTGGATGGGCTTTAAGGTCCCCCCCAGCCCATTCTGGGATGCTGGGAACAGCTCCCATCCGTGGCAGATGAGGCATGGGATGAGTCCCTGAACAGAGGACAGGACCTGAGGTGTTTCCCCTCTGCAGGCTGTGCTCTGGAAGCTCTGCAAGGAGCTGGGGACCAGATCCCTCTGGCTCCAGCCCCTCTCCGTGGTTTTACAGGTCCTGGCAGCCCTCAGGGCAAACTCACTCCAGGGAATTTAAAAGAGGGGGCAGAGAGAGAGCTCTGAGTGGCCAAGTGTAATAAACACAGTCACCAGGCACTGGTCAGGATACACACAGGATAATGTGTGGGACTTATAGTTTTACCAGCCCGGTGGGATGTTGGCAAATAAATCAAATTTCCCTACCCTGACCCAAATAAATGTCCTGGAGTGGAAATAACAGATTGCCTTTGCCTGAAATCTCCATGTGCTCATGCCAAGGGGATATCAGTGAGCAACCCTCACTTCTCTGGAGCACTTACAGCTTCCCCCCTTCTCCCTGAGCTCTGTGGGGACCCACTCCCATTGGGCCCAATCCAAATTCCACCCAAGCTGGGGGGAAATCTCCATTTGGTTCTCGTGTTTTCAACAATTCCTCAGCCATTAAAATCCTGAAAAGGATGGGGTGGCCAGAGTCCAAACTTTTCTGATCCTCCTTGCCCACATCCCAGCCCCAGTTCCTGAAATGCCCCTCCTTTAGGAAGACACAGAGGAGCAATCCCCAGGAAAGGAATCCTCACCCCACACACCCCAACCCTCAACCTCTTCCTCCCATGGTAGGATACCTTTGAGGCCACGTTCTTTTTGGGATTTTCCCTCTTGCTCCCTTCCATGTTGTCTGGAGCCACCAAACCACAAAGCTGGAGCAGAATCATTTCTCATCCTGCCCTGCTTGTCCCACCAAGCTCCTCCCTGCTGCTCCTGCAGGGCACATCTCATTCCTGTCCAGGATATGGGTTTAATAGGATGACCAATGTCATTTTAAAGATTAAGTTGAGCTCCCAGGGATAAAAGTTGCCTCCTGTTGATACCTCAGGCATCCTTTGAAATCTTCAGCAGCTCTGCAGGTTTCAGGGCCCTCGGTGTGGTCAGAGGCCAAGGATTGAAGAATGGAAGATGTTTCCTCTGTGCAGAGCTCAGATGGTTCATGTGGGGCTGGTGTCCCCTGGCCCTGCAGAGGGGTCATTGTCTCAGTTCAGGCCCCGTGGCTCTGACACCAGGAACAGCTGTCAGCCCCTCTCGCGCCCGTGATCAATAACGCCCCGGTCTCGCCGTTCGATGGCATCAATTATTTATCCCTAATTGGATTGGATTCTTCCTCGCTCCTGGCGAATCAATTAATGAGGATTTGCCACCAGAGCTCCTGGTGCCCTCCAGAGAGGCTTGTCACAGCAGCACCAGTGGAAGCTGGGCTGGGGGAGGTTGGGAGGAGCAGAAGGGGAATCTCCTGGGGCTCCTTTCTCTGCAGGACAGGCTGAGCAGCCGTGGCAGCTGAGCTGGGAGAGGGGCTGCACAAAACCTTTGTTCTCATTGCATGGCCTTTCCTTGGAAACTAAAGCTCCTTGAGGTCCATGTGGAATGGGGAGAAGTCCTAAACTACACAATCCCAGAGTGGTTTGGGATAGGAGGGACCTTAAAGCCCATCTCATCGCACACCTGCCATGACAGGGACACCTTCCACTGTCCCAGGCTGCTCCAAGCCCTGTCCAACCTGGCCTTGGGCACTTCCAGGGATCCAGGGGCAGTCACAGCTTCTATGCCAGGGCCTGCCACCCTCCCAGGGAACAATTCCTTCCCCATCTCCCATCCGTCCCTGCCCTGTGGCAATGGGAAGCCATTCCTTGTGTCCTGTCCCTCCAGGCTCTTGTAAAAATTCCCTCCCCATCTTTTCTTTGTAGATTCCCCTCACATCCTGGAAGTCAGCATTGTCCACTGTGCATTTCCACCCCTTTCCTCTTCTGCCTGTGGACAGTTCCCCAGCCCTGCTGTTGTGACCTCCAGCCCCTTTTCCAGGACAGCAGCCTTCATTCCTATAACTGTAGGATCCCTGCCAGGACACTCTCCCATGGATGCACAGTTGGGCAGCAGGGATCCCCTGCACGCCAGCAGCTGCCTTTGATAATGAAGGAACTTTGGGAACTTAAACGTTCTCCTTCCGAGCTCTGACAATATTTAAGCATGTGTTAACAGTTTAAAGAAGCAACCCACTAGAGGAAGTCTCATTTGTCAGGAGCAGTTGCTCGAAATTTCATCATAACTGAATTAAGGCAGCCCAGAATGGAGCGGGTTAGAGCGAAGACAGGAGCACTGATGGATGGTTCACACCAGCTGCTGAAACGGTCCTTTGAAAGCTCCTCGAGCTGAGGTTCTGCAGATCAGCGGCCCTGGCTCCTGGGGGAAGGCTGGATGGGATTTCTGAGCCCTCGTGCAGAGCCACACATCGGCACAATGCCTGCCAGCAGTGCTCCTCATCCTCCACATCATCCCTGGGAAATCAAAGCGTGCCTGCCGTGGATGGTGGGGCCTGGGGAGGCTCAGAAATCACCTTCAGACTTTGGATAGAAGAAAATCCACCATGGTAGGTCCAGGAGATCCTCACAGTTCACAGCCTGTTCTGCATTTTTAGCCACAAGGCCATGAAATACCTTTGGAGCCCTAATGTTCCTGATCCCTTGTTCTCTGGGTGGCTGAAATTGCTTGGAAAAGCCAAGGAGCGGTCCTAAAGAATGGTTTAAATCTTGCTGCAACTGCTGAACCTCAGAATGAGCACATTCTGCTGCCAGGGGTTTTCCTGCAGCCTATAAACCAGGAGGACCATGGAGTTTGGCTGCTCAGCGGGAAACAAAATCAGGAAGTCCCTCCTGATGTTACCCACGAGTTTAGCTCACCTGTCAGAGGAATATGAGAAAGCTGAAGGCTTTTTGGGGCAGCACTCAGGGCAGGTCTCTGTGCAAGGCAGGACAAATGGCAGAAAATTCCTTTATCGCACTGGATTTGTTATGAACCAAAGTTTTCTTGTATTGAGTGCATTGGGACCGAGAATCTTTGAGAACCTCAAAATGCAGGAAACGGGATCTTCACCCCACAGTGTGACAGTGAAGGGTGACATGGCTTAAACCTGATGTGCCATGCAAAGAGCTGTGCCAGGAGAGAAGAGAGCACTTGGAACAGGCAGGGGGAAAGGAAGAGCCTCAGCCAAGCCCCCGTGGGTGGGCAGGCTGGGACCTGCTGCTCTCAGTGTCCCCTGTCCCCAGCAGCTCAGTCCAAGGCTGCCCCACGTGTTTATGGCTCATCAGCACTGAGCCACCCCAGCAGGGGAGGGCCATTATTCTCCCTTTTTGGGGGAGTATTCTCTCTGTGCCATCCTGAAGCTTTTTAGCACCCTCAGCAGCCTTCCCCACGCTGATTTCCAGCAGATGTGGTGCTAATGAATAACACTGTAATCTCAGTGCCTTAATATAGTGCTGGGGGGTGATAAGTCAGAAATTGCTGTCATCGTCGGGGCGAGGACGATCTGGTCATTGTTCAGAACTGTCCTCCTCTGGTGATTACATCAAGGGCAATGCATTTTCTCCCATCTACTCCCACTCTACTTCCAAATTTAAAGCTATTCAGGCATCAGACACTTCTATTTTTCTAAGGGCTTAATAAGAGGCCGGGATGCAGATGTTCAGATAAAGCCCTGACAAATTGCAAGTGCAGGAGCCACGTTAAACTTGACCAATTACGGGATGCAGGGCAGGGAAGGGCCCCAGCAGCTCTGCTAAACCAGCTGCCACCTCCATGTGGAGAGGGCAGAGATGGCTCAGAGCCCAAGCAAATGTTGCCACTCAAAGCTGAGAGCTGGAGATTAAATGCAGGACTTGGGGGGGAGCAGATGGGTGAGGAGATGGGATGGAACCACACTGAGATCACAGGATTTCATCAGCAGAGTCCAGCCAGAGGAGGCAAGGCCCAGGAGAAGCTCCCTGGCTGGGCAGGCTGGGCATCACAACGGGGCTGTGGAGCTCCCAGCTTTGGAAAGGTTGGGAAGGGATGCTCCGGGCAGTTCTCACTGCCAGCGCTGCCAGGGTGGGCCTGGGGACACCACACAGCCCAGCTGAGGATTGTAAACTCCATCCTGCTTTTAAAGGGTCTAAGGAACATTCCACATGCCCACAGCATCACGGGAGTTTTGTGATCCTAAAGCCCTCAGGGATCATCACAGCCAACCATCCCCAAGCACTAAGGCCGCCATAATCCGTGTCCCCAAGTGCCACATCCCCACAGCTTTTAAATCCCTGGTGACCCCAGCACTGCCCTGGGCAGCCTGGCCAGTGCCTGACCGCCCTTCCAGGGAAGAAATATTTCCAATGTCCAACCTGAGTGTGCTCAGGAAGGGAACAGTGGAACTGAAATAGGACAAGGAATGACAGCTCGAGCATGGGGAGGGGAGAAGGGGTGAGACACATGGGGAAGCTTTTCCTAGGAGAGAGGATAAGGGGTGGGAGCAACAGATCTTCACAGAGTTCTGCTTTGGATGAAGAGTGGAGAAGTTGGGGGCAGAGCAGGAGAGAGGGCAGGGGTGAAGTGCCAGGTGTGAAATCATTCAAGCAAAAGGAAACATCCCAACACCAGTCTTGGTGACTGCAGGCAGCTGCATCTCTCAGGACATTTAATTCCAGCATTTGGAGAGGCACATAGGCTGGGAGGGACCTCTGGAGATCTCCAGTCCAACACCTGGCAGCTTGTCCAGCTTCCAACATCCCCATTTCATCCTCCCAGAGAGCCTCAGGAGGAGAAATCTGTGGTTGTGTTCACAGGGGTCCCAGGAAGAGGGAAGAGATGAGGATCTGACTCCATGTCTCAGAAGGCTGATTTATTATTTTATGATATATATTATATTAAAACTATACTAAGAGAATAGAAGATAGGCTTTCATCAGAAGGCTGGCAAGCAAAGAATGGAATGATAACAAAGGCTTGTGACTGACTGAGACAGTCCGAACCAGCTGGACTGTGATTGGCCTTTAATTAGAAACAACCACACAAGACCAATCCCAGATGCACCTGTTGCATTCCACAGCAGCAGATAACCATTGTTTACATTTTGTTCCTGAGACCTCTCAGCTTCTCAGAAGACAAAAAAATTCCTAAGGAAAGGATTTTTCATAAAAGATGTCTGTGACACAAATCCACCTGCAGGGAGCTTGAAGGGAGATCTCCTCTCTTCTGCATCTTCATTTCTACATCACCACAGCAAGTCCTGAGCCCAGATTGGTCCTCTTGCCGTTTCTGCATCACCACAGCCCAGACTGATGCTCTTGCCAAACTCCAGAGTGGTTCTGGGACCCAGCTATTGAAGTGTCCCTGTGCAGCTGCCCAGGGAGTGGTTCCAGCCCCATGTCTGGAAGTGTTGGGACAACACTCTCAGGGACATGGTAGGATTGTTGGGTTGTCCTGTGCAGAGCCAGGAGTTTCAGAGATCCTGGTGGGTCCCTTCCCATTTAGGACATTCCATGGTTCCATGCTGGTAAAAGCAGGATGATGGAGGAGCCAGCTTAAAAATGCTTCTGTTACCTGGGGACGAGAGGAGAGTGGAGATGCAGCTAACTCCCCCAGTCCTGGGGAAATGCTGGCTGTGCTCCTTTCCCTGGGCTCTGCAGGACAGCTAAATCCCACCCTAAGCTGATGAAATATCGCCTGCTCTGTCTGCCTGGATCTGCTGGATTTGCTGACGGCCAGAGCCGGCATCTCCGTGGCTCCTCTTCCCAACCCTGTGCTCTTTGGAGCTGAGAAAGCCCTGCTGGAGCAGCTGCAAATGCAGGGCTAAATCAATCTCCTTTGCCTGGTGTCAAATGTAATAAAAAGGGGGCCCAGAGCCCGAGCCTGAGGCTGTAAATTTTCCAGCAGCACCGAGCCTGCCGTGCTGCTCAGGCATTCCTCCTGCTCTGCCTGCTCCCAGCGCTGGGGCTGTGCTGTCACTGGGCCCTGCTGGGCCAGGCCTTCCACAGGAGCTGGTTTGAGGAGCCTCAGGTGCACACATAGCCTGGCAAGGGTGAGGGAAAGGCAGGGAAAATAGGATAGACGTTGCTTTTGCCTGAGAAAGAGGGAAGGAGGGGTGTTTGATACAGAGAGATGAGGCAGAGCCTGGCAGCTCCCAGCCCTGCCTTGGAACAGCATGGGAAACACCACCAGAAGCAGCTAATTATTATATCTTAATGAATGGCTTCCTTACGTGCCAGGGAATGAAGAGGCAGGCGTGTCACACACTGTCCCAGCCTCTGTCTCTCTCCCAGGGCTGCTTTTCCCCAGGTTGTGAACTCAGGGATGTGAACTCCAGGCCTCACCTGCTGCCAGCCCCAGGCTCTTCCCTTGCTGTCCATTTTCACCTCCCTTGTGCAGAACAAATCCATCCCAGCTCAGGGCACGCCTTGTGCTCAGCAGGGAGGGAGCTCTGGGTGCTCAGCCAGGATTTGGGATATCCCAGCTCAGCTCCCTGGGCTCTGCTGCAGGCTGGGAGGGCCAGGCCTGCTCCAGCAGCTCCAGGAGGGGGATGGCACCCATGGGGTGACACCCCAGCACTGTGCCTGGAGGCTCAGAGCCATCTCAGCATCCAGGATGGACAAAAAGGCTCCTCCCTTGGGAACAGAGGCTGCAGCTCCAGGTGGGATGCAGGTTTTGCAGCAAACTCTCCCAAAATGGGTTGTTGCAGCAAAGATTTTCATCTCAAAGTAAAGAAAAAATAAATCTTGTGGAAAACCTGACTATTTTATCTAGAACAGATTTTTTTTTGGTTGTTTGAAGTTTTCCTGGTGGACCCACCCAGGGAAGGGGGGTGAGGATGGCTCTGCCCAGTTCAGTCACCCCAGTTACACAGCAGAGGAGTTCAGGGCTGGGGGAGCCTGGATGGATAAAAGGGGCAGAGACAGAGGCTCCAGAGCTCCAGAAATCCCACAGGCAGAGCTTCCCAGGCAGCCCCCTCTCCCAGGGACCCCATCCTGCATCCCTGGGAGCCAGAGGAGCCTTCCAGAGGAGGGGGACACAGGCACCTCTCCCTCCCTCCCCTCCCTCCTCAGCATCCCGTGCTGCCTCCAGAGCTCAGACTCCTGCCTTGGCTTACCCAAATCCTGCACATCCCTGGCTGCCAACGGTGCTCAGAGCCAGGAGCTGCCCCATCTCCAGCCCAGCAAGGGGAGGAAACACAGCCCTCCTCCTCCTCCTCCTCCTCCTCCTCCTCGGCTCCCTCTCCCCCTCTCCTGCAGCCGTGGCAGAGCTCCAGGGCTGGGATGCTCCACACGTGCCTCTGGCATCCTCCCATCATTATCCTCCCTGTAATTAGGGAGGGAGCAGGGAGATTGGATGTCCCAAATCACATCATCTCTATTGCTTTGTGTTCAAACATCCCATGACACGCTGCAATAAACAGACAGACAAATAGCTGGGTTAAAATGTGATCCCCACGAGCTGCTTTGGGCAGGAATTATCTCAGCAGAGTTCTCCTTGATACTCTCCCCTCCCTCTGCTTGCCTGGAAAGAAAGGAAAAGCCCTGAGCCAGCAGCTCCTGATTCATGGTGCTCAGTGACAGAGTTATTGGGGGAGCTGTTTGAAACCCTTCCTTAATAGAGACACAGATGGCAACATGGGCTCAGCCCCACATTCGACCTCCAGCTCCAGGAAAATGATATTCCAGGGTCCAACATCTTCCTCCAGAGCCTAAATACCTGTCAGCACCTGGAGATGCACAGGTTGCTCATGGAGTGGGATGAAGGGCAGGAATTATCCTGCACCAGCACCTGCTGCTGCAGGAAAACCTGCAATGCCAGAAATTACCACCTGTGCTGCCTCCACGAGGTTTCCCTGGTCCCAGATATTGGCACAGCTTTGAATTCCTAAAAGGAACACTGCTTTGTCAGCCAAAGGGCTGGAAAGCAGGAGTTTGGCTTCCAAAGGGTGGCTAAAACTGGAGTTGGACTTCACAGGATTGGTAAAACAGGAGTTGGACTTGAAGGGAGCAGCATTTGGGGCTCCCTCCATCCCTAGAGCCACTCCCAGCTCCCCCAGAGCCAGCAGTGGGTGCAGAGCAGCTCCTGGCCAGCCCATTACAGCTTTATGGAGGTCACCCTCACCCAATTGTGCCACTGTTCCTGCCAGCCCTGCCTGACCCCACAGAGGAGCAGCATGTCCTGGGCACCGAGCGCAGCCCTGAGGCCGTGGGGCAGCAGGCCCTGGGCCATGCAGCCCTGGGGAATTTTGACCTTGGTTGTCTTCTCTTTCTTTTAATGGAAATTAAGACACCCCTCACTCTGCTCTTTTAAAACACTTCCCACTAAAATTGCCCTGAGTGCTGACACCCTGTGCTTCGATGCCCACAGCAAACCCAACATTTTTGGCTCCCTCCATCCCTAGAGCCGCTCCCAGCTCGCCCAGAGCCAGCAGTGGGTGCAGAGCAGCTCGTGGCCGGCCTCTGGAAGCCCATTACAGTTTTATGGAGGTCACCCTCACCTAATTATGCCACTGTTCCTGCCAGCCCTGCCTGACCCCCTTGATCCCTGGAGGATTAACATGTCCTGGGCACCGGGGCCGTGGGGCAGCAGGCCCTGGCCGCTGCAGCCCTGGGGAATTCTGACCTCGGCTGTTTTCTTCCTTGGCCAGCCCTTGGAGGAGCTGTTGAATGGGGCTTTCATTTGGCTGACCCCCGGGGTCAGCTGTTTTCAGAGCATGAAATATGGCAGTGGCTGGACAGGAGGGAAGAGATAAACTCGGCTGAGGAGCCTTAACAGGCCAATGAGCCGTGACTAATGATGATTGGGGTTTGTCTTTCCAGGCCCTAATTTATTGGGCTGCTGACCACTTAGTGCACTCCTCGGGGAATTAACTCCTTCAGGGGCAGCAGCTCTGCCCCTCTGGGGTTTGTTTGCTCCTGGCTTGATGCCTTGTGAATGCCTGGGGCCTGGATGTTCCTCTGCTCTGCTCCAGGGCGTTTCCAGATGCCTTCTGTCCCAGCAGAGCCACCAGAAACTGATGCCTTGGGAAGGCTGACCTAGGAACAGGTGCAAGACAGGGTTAATGAATAAAGCAGGGATTTGTTTAAAGCCTCAATGGATCCACCTTGGGCAGTGCAAGAGCCCAGCCAGGGTTAAACTCAAGGTGAATCAAAATGGTCACAAAATGCACGACCGGTCATGGGGTCTCTTACTAAGTTCTGCTCCATTTGCACATTGGAGTTAATTGTCCACTTACAGCTTTAGGTTATGAAGTCCCATCCTTCTTGTTGTTCTCTCTTCAGTCCATGCTGTTTGTGCTCTTGGGCCTGAGATTTGGATCATTTGTCCTTGGTCCCCAGCTGGAGAAGGAATTGTTTTGTCTCCCTGCTCTGTGCAGAGAGCTCACCATCCCTTAAATATGAAGCCCATAATTACACCCTAAAGCAGCACAGAATCTGAAAAATATAAAAGCTAAAACCTGAGGCATCAAGCTCATCCTTCCCCACTTTTTCAGCATGAGCAAACATTTCTCCCTGCACCTTTCCCTGCTGTTACACACCCTGGTTGTTTTCTGATCTTTTTACCCCGTGTCCCCCCAAAAAATACTCCTTGAAGCTTTTATCTGAGCAGATTTCCTATTGTCCCAGCTTTTTGTGCAGGCAGAGAAAGGGCCACGAGTGCCTGTGACCCTTTTGGGCAGGAGCGCGGTGGCTCCTGCGTGGCAGGCGGGTGGCACGAGCCACCAGTGGCCCAACAAAAGAGCTGGCGTGTCAAACAGGCTCTTACATCTTCATCAGGGGCTCCTAAAGCCTCCAGCTTTCTCCTGGGAGCACAGCCCCAGGCTGAGAGCACGTTCCCAGCAGCACCATCATCCGTCTCTGTCACCGCTGGGCAGATGGAGATGGACAGGGGTTCTCTGGGATGGCTGCTGGGGCAGCAGCCCCTGCTCAGCAAAATGAAGGCTCAGCACTCTGAGATCCAAGCCCCAATTCGGCCTTTTTTGTCTCCTTAACTTTCAGTTTTTGGAGGGTTTAATTGCCAAAATTTGGATTTCTTGCTATTTAGCTGGCAGAACACAAGGAACACAATGTTATTTCATTTTGTGGAGGGA
>WBNP01003897.1:38251-81349 GCA_013401095.1 Passerina amoena | reverse complement strand
ACTGTAGGAGCTGCTGAAAGGCCCGGGATTTATAGCCTTGGAAAATGATTTATTTTGTTAAGCCCACAGCTGATACAGCTGGGGAAATACCAGTGTGGGATCTCCCTGCACTGCTGCTCCCTCGAGTGCTGCATCAGAGCCACCAGAATCCTGTGAGGAAGGGGGAAAATGCTGGGAAAACAACAACAAAAAAATAATAAAAGAGAAGTGGTTTATCACCTGCTGCTCACCATGGTGGCAAACACTGTGTGTGCAGATCTGTGCCACAGGATTTCCCCAGATTTACCTCGCTGGAGGTCAAAGCCATGCAAAATCCCGATTAACACCAAATTGTCCCACCTGCAGCATTTCTCCTCTGCCCCGGGGAGGTGTCAGCAATCAGTGCCAATCATTTTACACCCCCAGGGCTCAGCACTCCCATTCAGGTGGGGAGGTGCTGCTGCTGCTGCCTCTGGAATTATCTCTGGCTCTGTCACTGGTGGGATGGGCTGCAGTAAATCAGCTCTGACAGAGGGAAACCCTTCCTAGGGGAAGCATCTACTCCCTCCACCCTTTTCTATTAATTCAGGATCCTGCAGAGTTAAAAAGTGAGGAATTTCTGTCTGGGAAGTCCTGCAAGGAGGAATTTACACTCAGTGATGCTCTGGGGTGCTCAGTCCAGCCCCAGCTGTGTCCCCCCAGGACAGACACCCTGGGATGGGCTGGGAGGTGCAAAACCCTCCCTGCCTGCCTCAGTGCAGGCACGGGGACAGCTGATGTCCCCTGTCACTGCTGTGGCTGAGGCTGACCCTGCCTGCAGCACTTTCAACCAGGTTATTCCCATTTTAACACCGAGAGGAGCTGAGGTCTGAGAAACAGCGTGGGGTTCTCAGGTGGAGCAGGACATTTGGGTCAGGCACTGCAAAAAGGGAGCAGGGCATGGAGCTGTTCCCTCAGCCTGGTGTCCCAGCCAGCCTCGATGGGAAATAATTGTGAATTTCTTCACTGAGCACCCATCCATCACCCCCCAGTCTCACACCCCCACCAGAGGCATCTCCCCAAGAGCAGATTCACCTCTCTGGGCCCAGCTGAGGTGAAAAGGGGCAGAACAGCTGTGGGACTCACACATGAATAATCAGGGGTTACCAAAGCCCTCATTAAGCAAAGCAGGCTTGGCTTTCCAAAGGGTGGGATGAAAGGCAAATGTCTCCTGTTACAAGTGCAGTGTCCAGCAAAAGAAAAATCCCTGCCTGGTCTAGATAAGGGCAAGGGTAGGTATGTCTGAAATATTTCTATTACTTCAAAGTTCATAAATCTATTGGTTTAAAACTGTCAACAAGAAAGAGGAAATACGAGCTACAGACATGGTTATCACCAGGAAAGGAATTTCCTCCAAAGGGAGAGCAAGACAGTAAGGCCAGGAAAGAGGGGCAGATAGGGAAATAGCTCTATGAGATGTCAGGAACCTGGATGAGCCTGGCCTAGGAATATCTTTTCATTGACTCTGTCTGTGCCCAACCCAAAAGGATGCTCAGGGAAGTCTTGTTTGACACTCTCCAGCTGAAAAAAACAGGTAGTAGAAAGTGTGTGGGTTTATTGGTATGATTTTGTTGGGTTGTCTGGAATTTTTTTTTTTTTTTTAAGCTTTTGAAGGATTTCGGGATTTTGTCAAAAAATCCCTGATCCTGCTTTTTGGTGCACTGAACTGATGTTCCCAGGGAGAAAATCATGTGGCAAAGAGGTTCAGTGGTCTGGGAAAGAGGTTCCAAGGACCCTGTGGCCTCAGGCAGAGGGAGCTGCAGTGCAAAAGGGGAGAGGAAGGAGAGGAAGCAAGGGCTGAAGAAATGGGCCCTGGACACTGTTTGCACAGGGGGAAATTTATATTAGGCCTCAGCAGCAGCTTTTCCACCCAGAAACATCCAAGCCATGAGGGATGCTCAGGTCTCCTGTCCTTACACGTGGATCTCTGCAAACACAGCCCCTGCCCTGTTCATCCCCTGGCAGTCACTGCTCACCCCTGGGCATTGCTGCTGCAGCAGAGGGGCCTGAGAGCTCCCAAAAAGGGATGGAAAAGGGCAGAGCTGATGGCAGCAGGTGCCAGTGGGAGCTGCACATGGAGCCAGCGCTGTCCCTGCTCCTCTGGAAGAGTCATGGACCAAAACAGGAAAACAGGAGTTTCCCTACAGGTGCACCAACAAATCCTCAAGAGGATTAATCACATTAATCAGGATTAGTCATCCCTTAATCAGAGCTGTGCTCCCTCCCAGTGCTGCAGAGCGGGCATTTGGGGTGTCCCCTTTACTGTCCCCACCAGGGCTGGATGGTCACAGCCTGGAGCTGGGAATCCCCCAAGGATTCCTGTTCCCAGAGCTGTCAGGGCAGCCCTGACCCCAAACCCCAGCAGGAGCAGACAGACACAGCAGATGAAGCTCAGAGAGTTCACTCTCACCTCCTCCTACCTGAGAGCAGCCCCATCACTCCCCACCTGATGAATGTGGGAATGTCATTTCACTTAAAATAAGATTTAAAGTTAAAACAAAATTTCAGACGTTTTAAAATGCAAAAGTGAATCTTTAATAAACCCCATCCTTCTCCTGCCTTTTCCCTCCTCCTTTTATCTGACTCTGCCTGAAGTCACTGTGGTGTCTCAGGGCCAAGTTCCCAGTGCTCCCCTCTCCTCGATAACCCAGCCCTGCTCTGCTCTGTGCCTAAGCAGTAACTTGCTCCTAGAAGAGTGTTTACATTTGAAAATAAGTCCAATTACACCAGCCCATCTAATAGTCCTCTCTGTATATGTTACTGAGTACTTAGGGCCATTTTTCTCAAAGCCATTATGCTCATGTGATTTTCCTCAAAGCCTTTCGAGGGGATTTTGTTTTGACAGCAGGGCATTAAGGGGGTGAAACTGATAGCATAAGTACCACTTACAGACTTTGATCAGCTTGCCTCATAATTCTCTTGGAGAAAGTCTTGTATATATTAGAGAAGGAAATTAATTTTATTGCCGCTGTGGCTTTTTATTTTTTTTCCCCTGCCAGTAACATCCAAGCACTTGTGCTCAGATTTTTTTGTATTTTTTCTTTTTTTTCTTGGCAAGCCCTTCGTGTTCAGAGCTGGAGTACAAATTGGGCTGTCCTCCTCCCAGGAGAGAGCCTGGGCCCTCATCCTCACCAGGATGTTCCTTCTGATATGATCCCAACAAGGTAATGAGAGACTTTCAAGCCTCTTCCATCCCATGCACTGCATTTCAATGTTGTACAAATAAATTGCAGTGAAAATACAGAAATCTTGGTCTGCAAATACCAAAAAATAAGCAGATAACTGGACTCCTACCTTCATTCCATATCATAAAATCATGGAATGGTTTGGGTTGGAAGGCACCTTAAGGATGCTGAGGCATTCCAACCCTGCCATGGAGCACCTTCTACTATGCCAGGTGCTCCAAGCTCCATCCATCCTGGCCTTGGACACTCCCAGGGATCCAGGAGCAGCCACAGCTTCCCTGTTCCAGGGTCTCCTCACCCTCCCAAGGAACAATTCCATCCCAGGATCCCATCCAAGCCAGCTCTGGCAGTCTGAAGCCATTGCCCAAGTCCTGTCCCTCCAGGCCTTTGTAAACAGGTCTCTGTCCAAACAGCAATCCAGCAACTGCATCAGAAACAGGAAAAACACCCCAAAAATCTGTAAGGAAGATCTGTAACTCAGCACAACAACCCAAGTGAGGCCTAACCAAGCCCTGAGTCAGGATCAGCAGCTCCCAGCCCAAATTCAGCTCCCAGGTGAGCATTCCACAGCAAGGGAATGTTCAATCCCTGCCCAGGTCAGCCAGGCAGGCAAAGAGAGGGACCTTGGGGCTGAGATCTCCCTGGAATCAGGATATTTCAGAGATCTTGGGGCTTTGACAGGGTGAGACACCGCTGACAGGGCAACAGCCCCTCTCCATCCTTACCCTGCTCCCTGCCAAATCCCGATTGGAATCCGGAGTGGAAATGTTTGTGTGTAGCAAGTAAAGCTGGTTGGAAAATTTTTTGTCAAAACAGATTTCCATCACAAAGTGACACCCTGTTGGCTTTGGCAAATTTCTGTTCAGGAACAAAGTGGAGAGAGAAAAAAATGTAAATGTCAGCGTGCCCTTTTGACATTTTCCCCAACGCAAAGGATGGGCTTTCTTGCTTGGAAATGACTTTTCCTTGACATTCATTTTCTACATTCAGCTCAAAACAAATCAGCCTTGCTACCAAAATGGAATTTGTTGACTACTCTAAGAGGCTTTTTCCTTTTGGAATTGAATCTGCAGAATTTCATGGAGTGGTTTTGGTTGGAAGGGACCTTACAGATGATCTCGTGGGACACCTTCCACTGGAGCAGGCTGCTCCAATCCCCCTCCAGCCTGGGATATTGGCTTTTCCCAATTCAGGAAATGAATAAAACAACCTTTCTTTTTTTTTTTTTTTTCTTGAGTTACAGATTCATTCTTCCTCTCAGCCAGGCCCCTGCCATCCTCACACCCAAATTTCCCTTTTTGCTCATCCTGGAGTTCCCTGCATTTTCAGCTCCAGCACTATCTTTATTCCAGGTTTTCTTCTCCCAGTCTGAGTTACCATCAGACCCCTCAGAAAAACACCCCAAACCAAGCCCAAAGTGACCTGGGTACCACATGTGCAGCTGGAATCCAGCAGATGGGAAGTGCTTACCTTGGAGATCACTGCTCACCTCTGCATTCCCAGGATTTCCCCCAGGGTCCAGCCAGTGGCACTCTGCAGCAGGAATTCTCAATGCCAGTCATAAGTGACAATCTTCTGCCATCCTGCCTCCACCCACACTCCCTCTGTCCAGCAAGGATTCATCTGCCAGGATTTCTCTCTCCCTCTCCTGCTAGGAAAAAAAAAAAAAAAATTGGGAGAAAAATCAACTGTGCCTTCTATAAAACCAGCCCCAGTTTTTCAACTCAGGCATTGTCTGGTGAAACATGATCTACTTTTTCCTCCCTGAAATAGGTTCCCAAAGCAATAGGGAATTGAATTCAGGAGACTGTAATATAGCTGCATTTTGCTTAAGCTTAACCAGCTGCAGGGAAGTGTCTCCTCCACGCCGACTGTGTGGCCGTGTCCCGCTGCCAACAGGAGGTGGATCTGTGGGGATTGATCCCCACCACATCACTCCAGGGGCAGGAAAGGGCACTTGGATGTCTGTCTTGGGGAGCTGCAGCTTGCTGAGACGCATGGCACATCATTTCTTTCCTTGGAGTGCAGTTTTGGCCTCGCACCAGCCCTGGAAAGCAGGGAGCAGGCTCAGCTCCGTCACTGCAATGTTTCCCAGCCTCTTTGCTGTAATGAAAAGGTCTCAAATCCACTCCTGTGTGACCTCAGCAAATACAACTCCCAGTTACTGAGTGTTGGTGTTGCAAATAAATTCTGGAATGAGCCTGGAAAAGCAGCAGTTCTCAACAAAACCTCCCCAGTCTCAGCTGTTTTAGACGCCAAGTGCCCGTTGGCAGTCACAGAAGAGCCGTGGCCCTTCCTGTGCCACCCTGCACAGCCAAATTCTCAGTCCACAGTGACCAAACACTCCCAGAACTGTGGAGGATCCATGAGAGATAACCATGGGAAGCAGTCTGTAATCAGAAGCTTCAAAATCCCTGAGCAAGTCTCCTGAGGAATTCCAGGGGAAATCAGCAACTCAGACAAAGACTGAGAGCAGCCAGGCCAAACCTTGATTTTATAGCCAGCCAAAGCTGATGAAACATCTGCCTCCTCATCCCCACACCTCTCCCATGTGCACTGAATTTATCCTTCTAGAAACTACCTAAATATTCCCCCAGGGGCCTTCCAGGGCAGGTCTGCTCTCCAGCACACAGGGCCAAGCCATGCTCAGGTCCTGCCTGGCCCAGAAGCACAGCGGGTTTTGCAGCTGGTGCCAAGGATTCCCCTTGGCTTTGCAGCTGACTCCAGGCCAGGGCCAAACTCCAACAGCCAAGAGCCAGCATCATTCCCTCCCATCTTGGCAGCCCTGGGGCAATTACACCACAAAACATCATCTCAACACCAAGGTTTGGGGGAGAGAATTCAGAGCTTCGAGCCAAAAAGTGACATTTTGTGGCCACCTGGATGTATCCTGGGAGCAGGGGGATTTACCAAGGGGTCACAGGCTGCTGGACCTCCCTGGTGTGATGAAACTCAGCTGCTGAGGGCAGGAGAAAGCACTTTAGATAAGAGGTCAGCAGAGGGGAAAGAAGGAGCGAGCCTGGGGGATATTTGAGGCTGCCAATCACAGATCTCAGCAGTCCCTGTGGGAAAGGCTGGAATCCAGAGAGCAGGAGCATCACACGCTGTCCCTGCGGGCAGGACAGCCTTGCTCTCAGCTCAGGTGGCCCTGCTGCACATCAGAGCCCTCCCAGGGGAAGGTGCCCCAGCCCCACAGCCAGCGACCCTCACAGAGAGAAATCCAGCCTGACAATTTATTGATAACATCAACCAAGGTGCCCCAGCCCTCAGAGAGAGAAATCCAGCCTGACAATTTATTGATAACATCAACCAACACCTGAGCGCTGCAGGACACAGGTGGGGAGCCAGGGATGCTTCCCAAAGTCCCACCTGGCCTCACACTTCCCTTCCTGCCGCTTCCAGGTGCTTTCAGCAAGGACAATCGATGTGTCCCAGCTCTCCCTTGCTGTGCTGACAAATGAGAACTTCAGAGCTTTGCTCAGGGTCAAGAGCAGGAGCTGTGCTGACAGGGCAGGGAGGGGGAGGAAGCCCAGGCTGCTTGCTCAAAGGAGCCTTTCAGGATTCACTTTCTTGAATAAAAAAAGGTAGATGGAGTTGAATAGGGAATTAAATAAACAAACTCACTCAAATTAGATCAAATTATTGCTCTAGTTCCCCCTAAACTGTAGCCCAGCAGTGTTGGAGCTAACAGACAACCAGCACTAAACACCAGTCAGAATATTTAACTGTATCACTTGTTCCCCAAAACCCATCACTGCTGGCGTGTTAAAGGTGCACAATGCCAGTCCTTGAGAAGGGACAGCTGATGGCAGGACACTGTGCTGTCCATACTGAGCACCCCAGGGAAAGGCAGGGTCCCCAAGCCTGTGCAGAGGACAGTGCCTTTCCTTCCCTGGGGGTGCTCAGTTTTCCTGAGGTGCAGGAAACCTCTGCACAGGTTTGGGGATAGGGCAGGGAGGGAAAGCAGCAATTCAGACCCCCCAGGACATGGGGGAAGTGACTCACAGGGTGAAATTCATGCAGGAGGGAGGCTGGGGACAAACTGCCCATGGCAGACACCCCAGGTGACAAATTAGCCACAGCACAGCCAGGAGAGCAGGGACATCCCAAAGCACAGCAAAACCTCAGAGCTGCCCTTAAATAGAGCTCCAGGGCCGTGGGTGGAGGCCCAGGTGAGGCTCATCAGGTTAATTAACATCAATTAATGCCTTACACCTGCATCTGCTGTGACAGGAAAATCCATGTGGGGAAATGTCTTCCAAGGGCAGCAGGAGCTGCTGAGGCTGGGGCAGCCAGCAGAGGGACCTGCTCTGGTGGCTCTGCTGGGCAGTGACACACGGACAGGTGTGTGACACCAGGGTCAGAAGTCATTTCTCGCTGTCCCACACACACCTGGGAATTGTGCAGGATGCTCCAGCTGAGCTTTTCCCAGGTGGAAGCCTTCCCTTGGAGCTCTCCTTCCATCCCACACTCTCCCAGAGCTGGGTGACTCTCCTGGTCACCAAACTACCTCTGTTCCCAAGCTCAGAGCTCTGCACAACAGAAAGGAGAAAAAATGCAGGATTCTTAAGCCAAAATGTAGGAGAGCTCTCAAACCCAACTTTTGGAGCACGACCAGGCTTTGAAGGGGCACAGATTTGTAAAGCCTCAGATTGAATCAATGTTCAGGGAATTGCAAATCAGAGAATGGTCTGGGAGCTTAAAGATCATTTCATATCCAGCAGGAGAGCAGAGGGAAGCAGTCAGGGCAGGAGGGAACTCCGATCTCTGCTGATTGCTGGCGTTTCCAAGAGCACATCAATGCATTGTTCAGCAGAGGGAGGCCTTTGGAGCAGGCTTTGACTTGATGCCAGGCCTAGGCCGTGTGCTGCTTTGTATTAATTTGTGTAACTTCAGGAATAAACTGTGCTTGGCTTGTCTATGAATTTTAAAGGAATTGTTAACACGTTTTTATGAATGGAGGAGGAGGTGCTGGCTGAGGAGGGTTGCCTGCTTGTTGTTTCAAGCAGAGGAAATCAATCATGGTTTTTCGCAAAATAAAACTTTATTGAGCTGTAATAAACAGATACTTCTAAAAAACATTTAAAACCACAGAAGCGAGGGGAAGGTGCTTGAGTGCTTCAGCAGGAATTGCAGGTCAGTGAAGGATTCAAGCTCTTTTTTCATTCCCACCATCAGGGAAGAAGATGGATACATGTGCTGCAGGCCTGGCTGGGTGGTGGGTGGAAGATGTGCCCACAGATGATGGCAGGAAACACCACAGAGCAGCTGCCAGATGCCAGTCTGGAGATGCTTTGATGCAAAAAGCACTTGATGACCTTTGTAGGGTTTTTTTAATGATTCTGAGATGCTCTGCAGGGCCAAAGGCTGCCCAGGGTTGTGACACAGGAATGTCCCACTCCCTGCGCTCTCTGCTCCCACCCAGCCTGTCCCATCCTTTCCAGAGGTTTTGACTCATGAGATGGCTGGGAAACACAGCCTCCCACATCTATTTCTTCATCCCTTTTAGCAAGGGGATTCTGCTTAGGGTTGCTGCTGGGGAATTGGGAAAACTGGAGGTTTTTCCTGTGAAAATCTCCATTAAGTCAGCTTTAATTAAGAACAGAGGAGCAGCTCCCACTGTGGAGAATCCCTCTCCCTTCTGCTACCCACTGCCAGCTGCTTTTGGGAGAGTGAGGTCACAGAGCTACAGAAAGGACCCCTGTGCTAAGGGGAGGTCATCTGGTGTCAGTAATTTCAGATTACTCCTCTCCCTCTGTCCCACAGCCTCAAGAATGAAAAGCTTCAGGTGTCTGTGATGAGAGAAAGGAAAAAAAGGTGAGAGACAGAGACCTGCAGGTCTCCAGGGCTTTGGCTTCTCCACAGCACTCAGTGGAGGGAGCAGAGCATGTCCTGGTGTGGAATGGAGGCAGCTTCCTGAGCATGTAACAGAAGTGGAAATAATAGGGAATAAAAAGGTGATCCAGGCCAAGAGAAACCCCAAGGTGAGGAAGTTCACAGCGCTGCCTGTTCCTGCAAGCTGAGCTCTCCAAAGCCAAACTCTCTCCAGCCAGGAGACAAAGCAGTCCTGCTCCTTTCCTTCCCAAAAATCCAGGCCATTCATCTTGGAATGGGAAACTGGGGCTGCAAATCCAATGGGCTGGCTCTTGGTGCTTCCATTAGGTTTGTGTTACAGAGTTATTCATAAAGGGTCCTGCAGGCTCAATGACCAGTCCCTGGACTGCTTCCAAGGATTATTTCAACTTTTCCATATTTTCTAGGCCTCGATTTGGACGTGTGACTTTGGCCAGTGCGCTGATTGATGTTGCTAAAAATGCACGCTGCCCCCTCCTACTCCTCTGGAAAAAATGTGTTTTGGAATGTCTCTGGATCACTTTTCATGGGGAGCTTCTGGAGATCACCGGGGTTTGTTGTTAAAATCAACCTCCAAGGCAATTCCCTGGCCCCCTGTCTGTGCACAGGGCTTGGCTGCCTCTTTGTGCTGCTTGAGGACAGGAGACAAATGCTCAGAGCTCATGGGCAGAACAAGGAAAACAGGACTCGTTCCTTTGCCTGGTTTTCTGTGCTCTGATGTCCCACTGGAGAGTGGCCTGGGATGGGATCATTTTGTGGCATCTCCACCCTGCTCACTCCCCTGATGCTGCCTGGGTGGGATCCCCATCCCCAGGTAACACCATTTCTCCAGAGAGAAAATGAGTTTTCCTTCTCACCTGGTGCTGAACTTCAAAGCTGAAGGACACACACCAAACCTGTCCAAACATCCTCAAAATAAAGGGGGAACAGGGCAGGTCTTGTCCCATGTTGTTCACCCATCCCACCTGAGGCAGGGATGGACTGAATCCCCCAAGGAAAGCATTTCTCTTTCTCCTCTAAGCTTGAAGCAACAATTTAAACACACCACTCTCTGGGATCACAAAATCCAGAGCCAAATTTGTGTTGTCCAGAGCCCAGGATGTGTTGAAGAGAATTGTTCATGACTTTTACACTCAAAACCAAAAGCTTGAAGCCAATGGACCTGGAGATGTCAACACCGCCAAGGCACAAACTCCAGATCATTTGTAACGTTGCAAGATTCAAGGCAGACAAATGCAACTTTCAATAACCCCAATCTGCAAGAAAATTTGTATAAGATGTGACAGGAAAGGAAAAAAATTTAAAAAGAAGGACTGAAGGTGGGGTTTTCACTCTGTGGCTCCCGAGCTTGTAGGAGGTCACATTTTCCGGCGATTCTCTGCGAGTGACAGAAATTGGCTTTATTTAAAGAAAATGAAAGTTCAAGTAATTACAGGGCTTCAGGAGCCAAGACTCTAAGAAAAACACGGAGTATTTCGAGAGCTGGCAGTGCTGCCTGTGGAAAAGGAGTGAGTCAGGGTGTCCTTTTGGGCTCGTGTGCGGGGGAAGAGAGCAGCACGGCTCGGGTGGCTGGGGGCCCACTGGCCGCCTCCCCAGCAGGGCTCTGACAGAACCCATGGATGCTGGAGGGGCTGGGAGCAGGGATGGGGAGCCCAGTGTGCCCTCAGCCACCTGCCTGGGCTGCAGCAGGGACAGGAAGGTGGCAATCTGCGGGAGAAGGGAGATGAGCAGGGGGAGTCCCTGGACTTGGAGGCACAATGGAAGGATTCATCGTGAACCAGCAGAGAGGTAAAATCTGTTAAACCATTGTGAACCATTGTGAGCCCTGCAGAGAGGTAAAATCTCTCATTTCCTGGGCAAAGATTTGGAAATAACTGGTCCTTCTTGTTCGTTTTCCTACCTAGTGCCAGCAGAAAAGGGTAGAGGGAGGCTCAAGCCCTCCAAGCCAGCTGGCCCAGTGGGAGCAGGGACATGCTCAGCCTTGCTCGAAGAATCCAATCAATATTTCAGCAGTCCCAAAGCTGGTTTGTTGTTTTTCTTGTACCTGGTGTCCTTCCAGGCTGCCACCTCCCTGGCAGCTCTGTCCTGCCCGTGTCCCTGGGCTCAGAGCATTTCGGTTCAATTAATTTTTTCAGAGTGAGTCCCTGAGAGTCAGAGAAACCCCTCTGTCCTTCCTATGCTGTAGGAAACACCCAGAGGAAGGTCACACCTGTGTCTGGAGGAAGAGCCAGCCCCTGTCTCATTGCAACATCTGCCCAGGGGTTGCACAGCTGGCAGCAGGAAACCTCTGGAGCTCTGGTTTGGGTGGCAGCACTGGGAGAGGAGCAGGGAAGAGCCCCTTGCTGGAGATGTGGTGTGTGGGAAGAGCTGAAGAGAGCCAGGCAGGGAGCCAGGGGCTGGGATTGGCCTGGGAGAGCAGCAGAGCATGCTGTTCCCCAAAGCCGTGCTGCAATCCACCTCAGGGAAATGGGGACAGAGATTATTCCAGCTGCACAGAAATCAGCTCCCCACCGATTTCCCTCTGCCCCCCCTCCCAGCAGAGGGAGTTTGGGATTGATCCTGCATTGATCCTGTTGTGGCCAGAATGGGGTTGTTGCCAGGTGAAATTCACGTTTAATATATATTAAAAAAACCCCAAAATGTTGCCGCAGCTCCTGAGGAGCAGTCCCTGGCACCTTGGCAAAGGAAGGAATCCCTTTTCCTTGCCAGCCCAGGGAGCAGGGACACAGCTCTGCTTCTCCTCTGCCTCTCCTGGTGCCATTGCTGGTGCTGCTCAGAGCTGCCTTGAGTGCACAGGAATTGATTGGAGATAATGGTGCAGCCCATGGCCATGATCCCATGGCTACACCTTGTTGTAGTTCACAACTACAACAATACACAGCACAAATGTGTTCACAACACAAAGCAACTCTCCATTTTCAGAAAGCTTCAAACCCTGTTTTATTACAGCATGCATGCTTTTTATCCATTCTTACAAACCCCCTTAGTTTGCACTTTACTCATTGGTCAGGACAGACAAACACAGTGCTCATTGGAATAGGCAGTTGCAGGTTTCTCTTATTTATCCTTTATTTCTTGGTTTCTATATCAACAACCTTGGCAGAGAATTCTTTCAGGGGCAAACATGGATCCTCTTCTCAAACTTTTCTCTGAGAAGTTGCTGTAAAACCTCTTGCACAGCACCAGGATGAGCCTGGAGGATCCCAGCCCTCTCCTGGTGCTGTTTTTGTGCTCAGTCTGGCTGTGGAGGAGGGTGCTGGGCTCAGGATGTGCTGAGAGCAGCAGTGATGGGGCTCTGGCTCCCTTGGGACCCCAGGGAGGAGATTCCAGCAGCTCCCTGTGCCTGGGGGAGGCCTGAGGCACAAACTGTCCATGCAGAGCTTGGGTGATTTCCCTGCAATCCTCTGCAGGCCACCCTCAAAGTGCCACAGCTCAGCCCCTTTTGTACCCAGACTGAACTCATTTTCTCCCTCACTGCTAATTGGCTCCACAGATTGAAGAGCTCCCGTCTCACAGCACTGAAGACACCAAGAATTCCATCTCATTACAGTCATCCCAGCCATGGGAATGGCAGCTCCTCTGGCATTATTTATGTCACCTGCTTTGCTCCACACGGGGCTCCAGCCAGCTCCGCTTGCTTTTTTTAGCAAAGCACATTTCATTTTTCACTCCCCACTGTCATCCCCTTCCCTCTCCCATTCAGAAACTTCACCCACTTATTCTAGCACAGCCTGTCTCTCCCTGCTACCCTGCCCCATAAATCAGCAATAATTATGCTGGGAAAATCCTCTCAATCACTCATTGTCCTCATTATTATTATTTATCCCAGCCTGGAGGTGACACATGCAAACTCAAGCTCCTCCTCAATCCTGGAAAGGATTTCATTGGGTTTATGGGCTTGGCAACCCAAGTGCAACACCTGGGGAGAGTTTCTTAATGGGGCTGTGACTGCATGGTCACAGAATGGTGGAAGGGTTTGGGTTGGAAGAGACCTTAAATCTCACCTTGTTCCTCCCCCTGCATGGGCAGGGACATCTTTCACTACACCAAGTTGCTCCAAGTCCTGTCCAGCCTGGCCTTGGACACTTCCAGGGATGGGACATCCCTCAGGGTGGGTTTGTTGGTCTCCTCAGGATCATTCCCAGCCTGCTCCAACTCATGGATGGGGTCAGGATGAAGCACTCAGACTCACATTTCCCTTGCTTTGGGATCACTGTTCCCAAGGCTGTCAGTTGGAATCACCTAATTAAAACCTGCATCCTCACCTATGTCTGCAAAAATAAACGCACAGACAAATGTGGTCTGGGATTTTCAGACTGGTTAAGCTGCCAAATATTAATAATTTTTCCCCTCTTAGTTATCCCATTAACTGATGGAGTTAAAACTGAGCAATTCTGGACTGTGCAGCAAAACCAGTGCATGTAAATGAGGAAACAATGCAGCCTTTTCCATCCTCTGCCTCTCCTGAGCAGGAAAAACAAGTGTAGGAACTGAATTAAAGCTAAAAGTATTGGAAGCCCACTCTTCTTCCTGGAGCAAACCCAGCTCGAGCAAGGTGGAATCTTCTGCTTTGGAGAGGGTCCCCAAATTGCCACAGTGCTGAGATGCCAGCTCAGGTATCTGAGGAAACTCCAATGCTTTGCTTGATTATTTTAAAGCAGTGTTTAATTACAGACCGCTTCAAGCTAAAAACACCTGTTTACTTCAAAAGTAATACTCAAATTTTCTTGAGTACAAAACGATGTTCTTTTCAAATTGACTGGAAGTGGGGGTTTTGGCACAAGAATATTGCTGCTTGTTATCTAATCCATCAAAATAAATTGTAGCTGTGCTGCTGTTCATTCTCCTACTAACTGAACCGACACCATTTCTTTTTGAGCTTTAACAAACACAAAGGCACAGGATAAAAAAGTGTTTTTTTGGGGGGGGGGGGGGTTAAATTCAGCCTTAAATGCTGTTTTTTCCTCTGGATTTCAGGCACGTGAATATTTTTTATATTTTATATATTTTTAAAATTTTTTTTTAATATATATATTTTATATTTTGTGTGAATATGTTTAAATAAGGCTTGTGGAATCCAGCCCAGCGTTTCCATTGAACACATCACTACATTGAGGAGGCTCAGAATCCTGAGCTGCCCCTCCTCTCCCACTGCAAATCCCAGCCTTCACCAGCCTGGCAACCCCAGCCAGGAATTCCCTCTGATTTCCTCCTCAAACCACTTGATTCCTCCTGCTTCCTTTATTATTCCCTGTAATGATCCCTGACATGCTTTTGGCAGCCTCCTGCCTGATAATCAGGTTGTAGCGCTTGAGAGCAGCCCCGCTGCGATAAAGCAAAAACAAGTGATAAAAACCAGTGATGTATTTGCAGATCAGAGGCAGAGCAGCCCGGCCTGGGGACTTTTGATCAGCACAGAACACACGTTCCTCCTCGGTGCTGTAATCCAGCAGCCACTGGATTTGTCTGTCTCAATTGTCAGGCTGGGGTTGGGGCTGGAGCCTGGAGTTCTGTCTGCAAAGCTCAGCTCCTTCCCCAGGGGATTGGACACGGCTCCTATTTTCTACTCTCCCAGATATTTCTCAGCACAAATCCTGCCAAGGGCTCCGTGTGTCCTAATAGAGCTCAGTTCTCTGGCAGCCACCCTTCAAATCTTGGTCTGGCTGAGGGTTAAACCTGAAAAACTCACCAGGGAACTGAAAACTTTGATGGAAGTGAGGGGTAAAAAAAAAAAACCCAGCAGCAAGAATGACCCACAAAAAATGAACCCAAAACAAACCTGAACCACGCAGCTGTTGGACCTGCAAAGATCTCCACTCCAACATTATTGATTTGGTGGCACCTCTGCTGCCTGACCCATTAAACACGGCTCACTGGCAAGGTGTCGGATATTCCAGTGGCACTTTGTCACATCCTGGGCCATCTCCAGTGCTTGGAGGTGTTGGACACCTCCTCAGCTTTTAAATTTCCTTGGTTTAGCAGCAAATTCCCGTCAACTTCCATGTGAGAGGAATTTGTTCATAACGCAGTTTGTAGGAGCTCCTCCCAGCCTGAGGTGTGACTCCCCTGGGGTGATACTGGTTTGGACTCTTGGAATTTACCCAAATTAACCCCCAAAGGTCACTTCTGGAATAGGGGAAGGGGCTGACACCTCAAAGCTCTTTCCTTCCAGCTAAAATCAGCAGCTGGTTTGAAAAATGCTTTCTTGGGGTGCTCTTCACCTTCCATGGGCCGTGGATGGAGTCTGGGCAACTGGAAATGTGGTTTGGAGGTGTGGAGAGCTCCTCGAGGAGAATCCATGTCCTCCCTCAGTGGTGGGCTCCAGACACGCTCCCAAAATTTATTGGGAAATTAATTCACTGCTTTCTTCCAGACATGCTTCCAAAATTCATTGGGATACAACAGGCTCGTGATCCAGCCCTTCCTCACAGAGCAAAGGCTCACAGGAAGGTTCTGTCCAGGGAAAAACAGGGACTGATTTGCCCAGACACTTCTTTAGAGCTGTTTCCTCTTGTTTTACCCAGGTGCTCTCGGTTCCAGGACATTTGGCAAGAAGGTTGTTGGCAAAACATGGGAGAAACAAAAGGAATGGTGTGGGGAAAAGCCCAGTGGAAGCTGAACCCACTGTGCCCAGCTTCCTACACTCCCTGGAGCAGGAGCAGCAAGGAATGCTCCTGGATTGGGGCAAAAATAGAAAAAAATTCCGCAGATGAGCAGGGAGAGACTGAGGCAGCAGAAAGGCCTGACTGGCACAGGTCTGGTTTAAGTGAAGGTCTGGGTTTAAATCCAGGGTTGACACAAAACCAAGCACAACTCTGGTGTCCTGGATGCTCTGAGGGCACTGAATCAGGGCACACTCGGTGCTGTGGGGAAAATTTCACTGGGGAAAACTCCTCCACACATGGGAGAGCTCTGGAAAGAGCCACTCCAAGCCCACAGCAGGACCCAGCCCTTGCAGTGGCAGAAATGCTCTGAATTTCCCTGTGCTCTTCCCAAACCCCTCTGTATTTCCAGGGTGCTGTGCCTTTCCCTGGAAGAACAGTTGGTTTTCCATAGAGGGGATAATTCAGCCTCCTGGGTCAATGCACAGATTTTTATCCCAGCTCTGACTGTCTGTACTGGATGTGCCTGAACTGGGGTTTCAGCTTGATCTCATGTTTTACCCAGAGTAAATTGCACCCACAAGTGAAAGAACAGAGTGGATTTATCCTGTGGGAATGAGTCTGTTGTCTCTGATGCTGGAAAACTGCAGGATTTGTCTGATTGCTTTTGGTTGAAAAAATAACCACCAATAAAACCGAAATTTTTATTTATTTCAAAGAAAAATTTCAGCTGAGGACACCTTGAGAACAGAAATACCCCAGTAATCCATGGGCATCTCCCAGGCAATCCCTGCAGAGGAATACCAAGGGTGTTTGATTGGATTCCTCAGGCAGCAGAGGACAAAAACCAAATTATGGAAACTGCTTATCAGACCCTTGGCAGGAACAGGTTTTTCCCAGGCAGATCTTGGATATTTCCTTGTTGTCCCCTCTCCTTGGAAAGTCTTTTCAGAGCTTCCATGGCAAGTCTGCCCCCAACCCAAGGAACAGCAGAACTTTTGGCTGCCAAGCTGTGCTGAGATTTTGGGTGCTCATCACTTGAGCCACTTGGAGCGGGTGATTCCATGACACCTGCTGGAATCCACCCTGGAACGCTCCCGAGGAGACACGGGAGGAATTCTTAGGATGCATTTCCCTCAGACCACAATATATTCCATATGCGCCCACTGTGGAGGAGAAGGGAGCTGGCTACATGGAGTTACCTCTGGAAAATCCATCATTCCCAGCTGGGGGCACAGCCAGGGCTTATCAGGGTTTTCTTGGACTTTCCAGCTGGAAGGAATTTGCAGCCCAAGGCACAGGGGTGGTGCAAAGGAGGGATAAGCCCTCCCCAGCCGTGCTTACAAGCCCCAGTTGTTATCAGAGGATCAGGGGGGCTTTGGAGCCCCTTCATTGCTGCCCACCGAGGGCTCCTCAGGAGCCATCCCTGTGGGATCCATCCCAGGAGCTCTCCCAGCAAGAGGCCGGGCTCTGCTTTTCCAGCAGCCATCCCTTGGAAAGCACCTGGACAAAATGGACATCAGCTGGGGGTCTGCATCTTCCTGAAGGCGCTGACAGAACAGGCTTTGTCCCCTCCCTTCAAACTCCCCCCTGGGAAATCCCACACCCAAACCTCTCTTGCTGCACTCCAGATCTACTTGCTGCTGGAGAATATTTTGGAGTCTCCTCTGTTTGGAGCTTGGTGGGTTCTTTGCACATCCTAAAAACCAAACGTGGCTGGAACCCAAATATCTGCTTGATTTGGGACTTCTTCGGGATTTCACCTGAGCAAGGAACGTTTTGTATCCCAAATCCACCTTCTGCTTTCGGTAAACTGGCAATTTTAGGATTTGAAATGTTGACAAGCATTTAACTTTTTTTACCGTGCAATTTTATAGGCTTTTTAATTATTTATCTTTCAGCAGCTGTCCTTGATCCCCAGGTTTTAAAACCATTGCTGGGCTCTCCCAGTCCCACATCCTCCCATGGAAGGAGTGAACTTGAGAGAGCCCTGAATGGGAAATGGGGCCTTAGGGAGGGCAGCGAGATAATGATTATTATCTAAACAATCGACTTGTTTACAAGCACCTTTTATAATTAACTTAATTGTTCTAATTAACATTGATTGTTGCTATTTAAGTGGTCATTATCTAAATTGACATCTAAACTACAGGCAGGTTAGGCTGCACTTAAAATGTTCGTGTCTTTGCAAACAGTTTCTGCTTTTAAATATAGGACTATTTATTAAAACTTTAATAAACTGGAGAAGTAAATGTTCAGTGTTTCAAACATGCTGGTTTGCCTTCAGAATTAATTTTTCTGTCTTTGATTTTTTTTTTCCAGCTACATAAAAATACCTTGTTGCTGGCTTGCATTTGGAATAACAAATCCTGTATATACCTGTCCGCGTGGCCCATGATTCCCAGAAAATCCTGATTGTCATTAACCTAGCATTTCCAAAGTGGAAGCTAAACACAAAACCAAAGTGTGTTCATCACAGAAGGTGAGAAAATCCATGAGGAAGCAGATGGAACAGTCAGGCTTTTAATACACTCCAGCAAATAATCAATGAAAGAATAATAACTTGAAAAACGCCAGGGCCAAGCTCCACCCTGGCACAACTCCACCAAAATCCATGGGGATGGGCCAGCAGAGGATGTTCCCTGGATCTGAAGGGTTCCTTTTCCTGCTCTCACTGCAGTTCCCTGTCTCTGATGGATGGGTGCCCCAAAGATGCTGAGTGGAGGCAGCCCGTGCTTGCCGAGCTGGGGTTTCACGGGGCTGGAAATGGCAAAGGGATTTCTGCAGGAGCTGCCAAAAAAATAGAGATAAAAGAAAAAAAAAATAAGCTAGAGGTTGTGCTTTCTAAGGCCACTGCCAATTTTTTGAAAGGATAATCCCAGCAGATACAGCATTAGATGACAAAAGTCCCGTTGAGAAAACGCTGCCAAGTTTTTAAGCATCAGCATTTAATCTCTTGGCAATAACACTGGCCCAGCTATGGTTTATCTTTATTTTTTTATAGTCACCAACAAGATATTTGCATAAATTATACCAGCAGCATATAGCCTGAAGGTTTATTTGCTCTGCAATTAATAGCAGCATGAAAACCTTCACACAGTAAATACAGGCTGAACCAACAGGCAGAAATCCATCCATGTTAGAGCTGGAATATGGAGAGGAAAGGGATATTTGCCAAGCACCTGCCTCTCTTTCAACCTGATTTTCATCCCAGAACAGCAGGTGAAGGCAGCAACAGGTTAAATCCAGCTCTGTTCAGGCAAAAATCCTCCTGGGTTTTTGTACTGATGGAATTTTCCAGGATTTGCAAAGAGGTTTTAAGGAGCTGGGACCCAAAAAGGGCTTGGGGCAGGGCTTTCTCAGGGAGCAGAGCACGAAGCCAAATCCTCATGGCACCCAGGAATGGCAACAAGGATGAACTGTAAGGAGAGGCTGAGTGGGAAGAAGCCAAGGTGGAACTGAGCTCTGAGCAAGACAAGAAACCCCTTGGAACTATTATTATTTCTATCCAAAACCTTCAAATTTTGGCAGTATGTAGAGAGATACAACATTATTGCAGGGCCATGACAACACAGAGAGTGACTTTGCCTAGATGTGGATGTCTTTATCTGCGTTTTATCCACAAAAAATATAAACCCAAGCCCAGTTTCAGCTCAGCTCAGCTGTCCCACCCTTCCCCAGACAGAAACCATGGCTGTTGATCCCCGAATCCCAATGCCCAGGCAGGGGATGTTGTGTGACACTGCTCTCCTGTCACTTCATTTTGCTGCAAGCCCTTTTCAGAGCAGGCAGGGATGGGTTCAGAGCACTGTGCCCCCCGTGGAGGGCAGGAGAGATCAAATCCTTCCCCTCCCTGCCTCCAAAAGCAGCAGGAGCTGGGCAGCAGGAGAGCAGAAGGTCACTGAGGTTTGGAGAGGAAGATGCTGCTCTCGGAGGGAGGAGGAAGATCTCTGCCCTGCCCAGCTGGAGCATTTCCTGGGCTTTTTAGAATCATGTGGTCAACCAGGAGTATTCATCTTTAAGGAAGCAATTCATGTCTGATCACCTTGGGAAGGTGTGGGGCTGCCCCTGGCTCACTGCCCTTGCTCTGGAGATGGGTGTTTTCCACCTTGGCTAAAGAGAAATGATGGCTTTGATGGTTTATACTCCCAGCCAGTCTCCAGCTGAGGCAAGTGGTCCCCAAGGATGGCAAAATTCAATAGAATTTTGAAGAAAAGGAAGAAAGGCTCCTTCAGAGCCAGGCAGATCCTAGGAAAAAAAAACCCAAAAAACCAAAAAACCAACAAAACCAACCCCGTGCCTTTCCTGAACCTGGTGACAGCAAATTTTTTGCAAGCTCTCCGTTGCCTTACACTGAGGACTCAGGCAGGAATTGACTTCCCAGCAGAGCCAGCCTTTCCTGCATGGCCAGGATTAATCAGCCCCAAGTTTTCCCAAGGAAACCCTTCAGGCTGAGCAGACCCTGGCAGGGCACAGGCCACGAGGCAGCTGGGAGCTGAAGGCTCCTGAATTACCAGCATTTCCAAGATCTTGCCCTAAACTCATTTGATGCATTCCCCCTGCTTTGGGATGAGGCTCCCATTGCTGTGGATAAAATCCATGGATGTGACTAAGGAACTTTATCCATGCTGGCCATCTCTTCCAAATTCAAGGCTTTTATTATAATTGAGGGCTACTCTGATTTATGGTGCTGTTTTTTAAACACCACTTAATTCAGTGGTAGAACTCCTTGTCAGAGGAGGTTGAGCAAGCCAAGAGCATAAATGGGTTCAAATAACAATTAAAAGCATTGAAAGGTCCAACCTGGGCAATTAATTCCACACAAGGATGTGGATATGACCCTTAGCTCAGGAAATCCTTCAGCTGCAAATTGCCAGGAGCTGGAATGACCACAGGAAAAATCACGAGGGACTTGCCACGGTTTTGTCCTGAGCATTTGCTGCTGGCACCATTCGAGACAGGATTTGGGGAGAGATGTGTCTTTGATCTGAGCCTTCCCAAAGTCTCCAAAACATGACCTAGAACAGATTTACTCTTTCCAAAAGATTGTGGTTTAGAGCTGCAAGACACAGACCTGTCTCAAAAGCTGTATCTTCTCCATCTGGAGATTGAGCCAGAACCTCAGGTCAGGAGTTCAGGATATCTTCCAAGCTTCAGCCTCAAGAAGTCCCTCAAAAGTGTGTTTTCATTAAAGGAATTTTCTATGGTAAGAAACCTTGATAAACAAATGTTGCAATGTTTGGTACAGATTTATGATTGCCCAAGCTGGCAATGCTTTAAAAAAATATCCAGGGAGAGCACAGACATCATTCCCTGCAGATGAGTTTTCTTGCTGGCTCCTTGGCATGGCAAAAACCCAAAAATGGCGAACATTCAACTGGAGAACACACTTGGAATTTCCCAGAACACACTTGGAATTTCCCAGACCCCAGCTCAGGGCCTTCTTCAGATGCTCCTCTCTTATGTAATAAAAATGGGCTGAAGGGAAGCAAAGTGGGTTTATTATTTATGTTCATGAAATCTCTGACAGAATCTCTTCATCCATGCAGAGGCTCCGTGGGAAAACAGGGTGTGAAGCTGAGCATATTTACAGGAATTTTTCTGAGCTGTAAATGATGGCAAAAAATAAAACACAAAGGAAAATCTGGCCCTATAATTCATGCACAAGCCTTTTAGTGGGAGGGTGTTTTGCAAGGACAGAGATGTCATAACCAAAGCTCTCTCTTTAACTTGGTTTTAAATATTTTAATGTTTTTGTTTTGATCAAAGGGCCCATCATCTGAGAAGTCTCAACATTTCATCCCTGAAGTTTTCCCACCCACTGAATTTTTGGCCAGCCCAGGTCTGGAGAGGACTTCCCTCCAATGTCTTGGGCTGCCTCAAGAAAGCCTCAGCAAATAAAAAACGCCAGCCTTGAGGGCACAGAGGGCTGGGATTGCACAGCACCTCCCTGCCCTAGGGCTGGGACAGTGAACAGCACATTGGGCAATGCAGAGGGGAGGTGACAGTCCTGGGAAAGCCACAGGAGGGTGGCAGGAGAGGCTGGGCAGCAGCCAAAGCAAAGCATCTTGCCAGTGCTTGGTGCCTCCTTCTATTTGTGCCTTCTCCAGCAAATAAATCCCCCTTATTTATAAATCCAGGTGGAACCTGGCTGTCCCCAGGCAGCACCACAACAACCCAGCTGCCCTAGAGCCACACACCAAATACAGGGAATTTCAATTTCCCTTTTGCCAGGGAAATTCTGAGCGTCCAGCTTTGTCAGCAGCTGCAAGGCAGAAGCACAGACCAGAGAACAAATATTTTGGCAAGTGACTAACGTGGCACACAGCTGGAAAATAAGGTATTCTAGTAAAAAAAGTATTTTAGGCTCCCAAGAAGGCGGGATTCCTTTCAACTTTCCAGACAGATTATAGTGGCCATTTCACGTAGCATTTATCACCTTGCCTAGCAATTTACAACCTGCAGGGCTGGCTCTTTTTAGCCCAACAAAACACTCCTGGCTCGGGAGAAGTCAGCAAGCTGGCACAGGTGACACTGCTGAAGCCCTGATGTAACAGAAAAACCTCATTACAGCAAATTTGTTTAGGCAAATGAGCCAGCTAAGATTTCCTATGGCAGGGGACCTCAGAGCTTCTACAGACCCAGCTTCAAAGCAGCTCCTGGATTTAAAAAATCCCTATTTGGAGAAGAAATGGAGGGGATTTTGATTGTGTGCTTGATTTCCTCCTCTATTTCTGATTTAACATGGGAGTGTGTTTGGCTGGAGGAGGCCAAAAGGCTTTCCAAAGGCAGAGCCTTCCCTCCAGGCAGCCAAGCTGTGGATTTGCCCTCTCCTCTCCAGAAACCCATGGCACAGGCAGAGCCCTTCGGGCAGGAATGCAGCCCTGCCAAATCTCAGGCCCTGAGCAGCACTGCCCTGAGCTCTGCTGGGCTCTCCCTGATCCCCGACCCCTGTGCCAGGAGGTGCCACTGCTGCTGGGGGTGCTCACAGGCCTGGGACCTGCATCCCCACATTGGGAATCTGCTTCCTGCTGCTGGGAATCTGGATCCCACTGCTGGGATCTGCATTTCTCTGATGGGATCTGCATCCCCATGCTGGGATCTGCATTTCTCTGATGGGATCTGCATCCTCAGGCTGGGATCTGCATCCCCATGCTGGGATCTGCATTTCTCTGATGGGATCTGCATCCCCATGCTGGGATCTGCATCCCCATGCTGGGAACCTGCATTTCTCAGCTGAGATCTTCATCCCCATGCTGGGAACCTGCATCCCCATGCTGGGATCTTCATCCCCGTGCTGGGATCTTCATCCCCATGCTGGGAATCTGCATCCCCATGCTGGGATCTGCATCCCTCTGCTGGGATCTGCATCCCCATGCTGGGATCTGCATCCCCATGCTGGGATCTTCATCCCCATGCTGGGAATCTGCATCCCCATGCTGGGATCTGCATTTCTCTGATGGGATCTGCTTCCCCATACTGGGATCTGCATCCTCATGCTGGGATCTGCATCCCCATGCTGGGATCTGCATCCCCATGCTGGGATCTGCATCCCTCTGCTGGGATCTGCATTTCTCTGATGGGATCTGCTTCCCCATGCTGGGATCTGCATCCCACTGCTGGGATCTGCTTCCCCATGCTGGGATCTGCATTCCCATGCTGGGATCTTCTTCCTACTGCTGGAGGATGCCCAGGGGCTTCTCTGGCCAGAGCTGTGCCTCCAGCTTTTCCCTCCTTGCTGCATGCCCAAGCTCAGCCCTGTTTTCCATGTCAGTGCAGGAGAAACCCGAGAACGCTCCGGCTCTGAGCGCTTCCATCCCGGCCTGCGCAGAGAATCCCAGAAGAATGCAGCTGTCTCAGGCCAGGATCATTTTTGTAAAGCAGGAGATAGACTCTTTTCCTGATTTATTTATTCATTGCCTATAACAGCTTGTCCACAAACATCCCAGCTTGGTTAAATCTTTGACATGTAATACACTTCCAGAAATTCTTGCTGCCAGCCGACAAGACAAATGGGGAAGACTTGGCTTTATTAATTTTTTTTTTTTTTAAAGACTCCTCACTTTTCTTCTGTTTTCTCCTTTCTAGTGTGACTTTGTCTCTGGCTTTCCCAAAGCAAGGCACTCATTTATCAGGCTTGCAAGTTCTTAGGGATTGGCAGACTCCGTGGCTTTTCCTCTTGGCTCGGGCCCTGCAGCCACCATATGGAACGAGTTGCACATTTTCACTCCTTATCGGGGTTTAGGATGGAAATATTTCCTTGGTTCTTCTTGGGGCATTTCTGCAATTGCACACATGCTGTGAGTGTTTAACCCTGACACTGCTGATGAGGAGCTGCTCCTGTTCAGATGCCAGCCAGGATTGAAGTGGGAATCTTTTACGGGAGCTCTGCCAGTGGTTTGACTCTGCTCCTGGTTACAAAGAGCTCCTTCAATAGTTATGGAGTTCCATGCACAGAGCAGAGGGGAAGCTGGCTTGCTGTCTGTGTGTCTGTCTGCTTGTCTCTCTGAAGAGATGACTTTGTATCCCTCAGCACACTGAGCCAGTGATGTCTGTGAAGGTAAGGAAAGCTCTTCCCTCTCCATCCTGCCTCCATGAAGGTGGGTGACAGCTGAAGGCACGCAGCTTTTCAGGCACAGAACTTCCATGCATGAATCTCCCACTGCTCTGCATCTGCTGGGGGCTTTCTGTCTGCTCCCTGTGAAGCCACATCACACTCAGGCTTTGTTCCAGCACAGGTCACCAGCCAGCCCAGCTGTGCTAAGTGGGGCTGAGCCCATCCAGGGCAGGCTCTCTGCAGGCCTGGGGTACAAGGGCAGGGCTCAGGCTCACTGCTGGCCTGGCGAGCCCAGAGGAAGGTCAGACAGGGTTGGGTTGCAGCTCCAGCTCCCTCAGTCTGATCACATCCACAAACAATACCAGGAGGTAACTTCCTTCCACTGCCAGGGTGATGGTTCAAGGCACTTCAGGAGATGCTGCAGCCAAACCCAGCCCCGGGCAGAGACCAGGAACGGCTGCACCGTTCCTGATTTACCACAGCTCTGCCCCAGGGGGCAGGAGCAAGACCTCTCCTGCTCTTCCCTGTGCCCTTTCTCATGGCAGCAGCTCCTTTTTCTGTTTAACTGTTGCTAACAGCTCCACATCCAAGGCACAGATCTTTGCATCAGACATCCAAGCTTAGAAACCCTTGGGTAAGATCAGTGGTGACAGATGTGTGCACTTCTTTTCACAGCTTCAGCTGTACACCAATTTGCACGTTTAAAGTGAGCTGAAAATGAAGGACAAGGTCCCTAAATCTACAGAGAAGAATCACAGCAAAAATGAGAGACTAAATATGATGCAAGATCTTAAACCTCAGTGTTTCTTCCTCAGGGTCTCCTTCATGGAAGTGAGAATCTTCCACAACAAAGGCCTGGGGCTGGATCAGTGCAGTCCTTGTGGCATTTGACAACTTGCTGCAGCTCAAATACATCACTGGACTCCATAAATCCAGATTTTTACACTTGTCAGTTCTGCTTTTCTCATCCTATGTGGTTCCTGACCACGTCCAGCCCAGTTGCCTGCTATCCCAACCCAGCCCACAGTGGTGGAATACACAGGCCTTCAGTGGGAAGGGAATTGAACACCACTTTTATGCTCAGGAACGCTGCCAGGAGCTTGTAAAACAATATTATAAACAGAAAGCAGGCTCTGGTGTCCATAGATCTGAGATTGGTTATTCTTGGTCAAATTTCTTCCATACTATTATTATTATTATTAAATTACCTGATTTGCTTGTCTGGCCTGTGAGGATTTCATGTGAGCCCCGTGTTTTTCCATCAGGCTCAACATGAGTCCCACGTTGATTTCCATGTTCAATCCAGTGGTTTCAGCACCAGCTCCAGTGCCAGCACTTCACCTTTAGTGAGCATACATCACCATCAGTCTCCAGAGTTGTTAAAAACCCCAGGTTTCCATGGAAATCGTTGCTGATACTTGTCTGCATGTCTGGTTTTCCTTTCTCTGTGCCCACAGTTAATGGAGTAGAAAAAAAAACCAACGTGAATCCCAGTTTTTTAAAATTTCTCTCTTCACAGTGGAAAGACAATAATGTGTAAAAACCTGGGAAGAGGGATGGAGTCTGATTTTCCCATCCAGAGCCCACAGCAGCTGCTTTTTCAGGAGCTGAAGCCCCACTGATGCTGTGGCCAGAGAGGTGCTGCTTTCCTTGTCCTGTGTAAGAGGGACAGCAAGTGCAGAGTTTGCCTTTATATTTTACCAATATTCACCAATAAATTTCCCTTCCTTTTGCCCCTCTGGGAGAGCAGTGCAATCTCAGATCTCCTTGGACATTTGGGCAAAGTCAGAGAAAATAAAACCCCCCAAATAATTTCCAAGTTTAACCTCCATTAGAGGAAGGCCAAATATTTTAAGAGCCTCATTCAACTTCCCATGTGCTGTCTCCTCCCAGCCCAGCCCCTCACACAGAGGGAGAGTTTGGGTTGATTCCTTGCAGGCAAATGACATTTCCCACCTCTGCAAGCCTGGAAGGGCACTGGTAGCACTGTCCAAGACAATTTTTCCCTCATGTTCAAAGGATTCGTTTTCTAAATCACTTTCCAGCCCTTTCAGCGAACAGGAGGCTCTGAAAACACTCTGAAAGCTCCTCTTCATCTTGGTGCATCTGTTCTGTTTCTCCTCCATCTGGCCAGAGCACAGGTACACAGCCCAGCCCTGGCCTTTGGCCCACGTGCTCCTTCCAAGGAATTTTTGGACGCTCAGTGAGAAATCCATCCAAAGCTCACTCTGCAAAGGGCTTTTATTTCCATTTGAGTCCACTTCAAGGGGCTGCAGTGGGCTTAGTGATGTTATTTTTGTTCCTCTTTCCAAAAGGACAGCAGAGCCATCCAAAGTTTGGATTTAGGGAATTATTGGGCTGCTGCTGAAAAGGAAAATAGGAGGAGCTGCCTCTCTTCCCTTGTGTCTCAGGAGCTGAGTCTTGACCACTAATTGTACACCAGATTAAGTCCTCACTGTCACTGCCTAATTCCAGCTCAGACTCCTGGCCTGACTTCACAGGGCTGGATGAGGCAGGAATGAGAGCTGGCAGAGCCAAGGGATGCTGCTCCTCATCCAGCAGGAGGAACAGAGCTCTGGGAGTGACACTGGCTCCTCCTGGAAGCAAGGTGGGAATGCTGCCTGGGAGATGGCACCTCCAGGGAGCCAGGACAGAGGGCACAAGCTGCCACATCCCAGATCATTCCTGAAGCAAGGTGCCAGGTGATTCAGGAGAGACAGAAGGAATCCTGTCTACCTGCGCTTTAAAACCCAAATCATCATTCCAGTCCAGGAAGGACATCGCTGCCAACTTTCCTCCAGGATCTGAGTTCACAGAGCAGGTGTTTTGGCTTCCCACAAAGCACTTCAGGGAAGGAGTGGAGGAGCTGAAGTGTGGGAAACTGGAGAAGCCAAAGTTTTCCAGCAGGAAAGCTCCACAAGGAGGTCGGGAAGAGGAAAGCAGCCTCCAGCTTCACCCTGGTGTGCCTTTGCTGCCAACAGGGACACAGTGACACTGTGCCCCAGGGCTGGGGACAGGGCCACCAGGAGGGCTGGGAGCAGCACCCTGGCAGGCAAGGCACAGAGGAGGAGGAGGAGGTGAAGCACATCCATGTGCTGCAGATGAGAAACTTGAAGCTTGCTTTTCCAAAATAAACTCTTGGCCTTCCGAGGCTGACATCCTGCCTCCCAAAGAGCCAAGACAGGATTCCTGCCGTGGAACCAGCCACCCTTTCCATGCACAAAAACTCTCCTCTTTTTTCTCCCTCTCTGGGGCCAGAGGGGAGGAAGTCTTTAGTTCTAGATTCAAAACTGCCAATGGCTTTTCCAGGCCTGGGAGATGAGAGATCTCCCCACACAGAACACGCAGCCTCTTCCACGACCTGGAATTAGACAAGAATTTCCTCTTTCAAGACCATTTCAACCACTTCCTTTTATTTTATTCTCCTGTCTTTGATCCTGGGTGGGGTGCAAGAGGAAGAACAAGGCTTGGATTGTAGCAGAGATTTAGGAAGCTCAGCTCCAGGCTGAAGCACTTCTGATCAAACAGCAGCTGCCTGTTTGCTGCCCCACCCAACAGTGAATTTTACCTGTAGAACCCTTCCATGTCCCACAGTTTTATGTTTTGCAGAGTAGCTGACTGTGCCTTGTGCCCGTGTTCACAGGGGGTTTTGGATGAGGGAAGAGATGAGGGTCTGATGTTTCAGAAGGCTTGATTTATTATTTTATGATATATACTATATTAAAACTACACTAAAAGAATAGAAGAAAGGATTACATCAGAAGGCTAGGTAAGAATAGAATAGCAAAGAATGATAACAAAGGTTTGTGACTCAGGCTCTCTGTCCCAGCCAGCTAAGCTGTGATTGGCCATTAATTAGAAACAACTAACACAGGCTAATCAAAAATCCACTTGTTGCATTCCGCAGCAGCAGATATTCAATGTTTACATTTTATTCTTGAGGCCTCTCAGCTTCTCAAGAGGAAAAATCCTAAAGAAAGGATTTTTCATAAAAGTTGTCTGCAACAGTGCCTGACTCTTGGTGACATCCAGGTTGAGAAGCAGCAGCTCATCCAAGCACAGCAGGATTGGAGCCAGCTCCTCGAAAGCTTTTTTGTGGTTTCTACAGCAGCCATTCCCTTTTCCCTCATGAATTGCCTTTCCTGTTCATCTCTGAATGCAAGAAAAACCAAAACCATTTCAGTTTTGACTCTGGAGCAATGTTTTTCTTTCTCTTCACTCACTTGGGCCAGCGAGAAAGTTTCCACAGATTTTCCCAGGTCTCTTCTTCGAAAACAGAGCAGAACAATTCATGGAAAGCAGTGCTCGTGTTGCCTGCTGCTGTTTGCTTTGGAGGGCAGGAGCAGGGTGGAAAAAGGAATTAGATATCCTCATGTAGCTACTGAGCTGCTGGATTCACCTTTGGAAAACAGCTGAGCAGGTGCAGCACTCAGTTCACTGCTGGAAAATGAAAAAGCAGAGTGGGAATGAGCTCCACCCAGCACAGGAGCAGTTCTGGGGAAGGCATCTCTCAGAACATCGAGCTAACTTTGATGCTCAGCACATGCCCAGCAGCAGAGATGGTTTGAAATTTGTTGCAGACAGACACCATGATCTCATCCTATCTCATGGTCAAGGTCTGGATGTTCCCCTGAGGTCAAAACAAACGTTTGATGTTCAGTCTTGTGGAGTTTTACTGGTCTATGGGAAAAGGTTTTGGTGTCACAGAGGCTCTGGCTCTCTCCTGAGCACCTCACCAAGAGCAGGGAAAGCCAAGAGTCTGGGAAGCCACATCTGCTGGAGAAGCTCCCTGCTCCATCCAGCTCACCAGTCTCTCTAGGTGCTGCTTTGGAAGGGTTTGTCACCTGAAATGAACAGTAAGAAAAAGCGACAGAGCCCAAGAGGGGCCACATGTGATGACCCAGAGGCCACCCAAAGCTCCTGCTCTCCCAACAGAAAGAGGAGTTTGTGTTTATCATTGCATCTGGATGATCATGGAACTTCCTGCTAGAGAATCCATGGCATTATTTGGGTTGGTAAGGATTTTAAAGACCATCTCATTCCTCTCCCTGCCATGGCAGGGACACCTTCCATCATCCCAGGGTGCTCCCAGCCTTGTCCATCCTGGCCATGGACACTGCCAGGGATCCAGGGGCAGCCTGGGAACAATTCCTCCTGTACATTCTGTAGAATATCCACCATTTTTCCCACACTGGTGACTCCAGAGCTTCCTTCCACTTCCAATGAAAGGGAGGTCTGGCCCAGATTGCTCCAGGGGGCTGTGCCAGTGGTCCCTGTGCTGCTCACCCCTGAGGGCTCAGCCCCAGCGGGTTTGGTGCCAGCAGAGCTGCTCCAGCTTTGAGGAGCACACTGCCTCTGTGCCCAGCACAAACCACAGGGAATTTGCTCTCCCTTTGCTCCAGGGGGCTGCTGGAGCCCCCAGCCAGGCCTGGGGGAAGCCTGCGGCTGTCGGGCTCCTCTTGCAGAGCTCTATCTCTCTTTCTATTTCCAGTGCACTTTCAAGTGCAGGAGGTTGTGTGTCCTTATCACTCCCCAGCACCAGGGGCAGGCAGCCCTCAGCCCCTGCCAGAGCAGCATTTAGGAAACAGGCCGAGGAGACACGTTTTTTATTGTTGCTGTGATTATTATTGTCTTGTTGTTGACTTGTTCTCTGCTTTGAAGGAATGCAACCGCCCCCAAGAGCAAATAGCAGAGGAGAAGCTGCATTTGTGTTGCTTCAGCCGCTGTTTCCCATTTCTGTTTATCTTTCTGTCTCGGCCTCCGAGAGGCTCTGAGCAGAAATCTGAGTCTGTGCCAGCTCCCTGTCCTCACCCAGAGCCAGAGCATTGTTTTGCCTTGCTGGGGCATCCCTACAAGCACCACATGCTCCCTCTGTGTTTTCTGCTGACCTGTGGAGCCTCCAGGAGCTGAAGGACACATGTTTATTTTTTAAAAAGCCTGGATGAGTTGCTTAAATTTGAGGCCGAAATTTTAAATTGCTTAAATTAGATGCCAAGGACTCCCAGAGCCCTGAGTGCAAGAACCCCAGATCTCTCTCAGGGGCAGAGCTCTCTCCCTGGGCTGTTTTTGGGTTAAAATTAATTCAGATAAAGTTAATTTCAGATAGAGTTAATTTTCAAGGAGGGCATTGGTGGGGATGGGGTCACACTGCAGCCATCCCCTCCTGCCCTGGGAGAGCACTGCAGATCCTGGGACACACAAGGGGAGGGCTCCCAGGTGTAGTCTGAGGGCTCACAATCTTTCCCTGCAGGTTGATGGTTATGGTGCTTGTAGGAATGTGCAGGAGCTGGGTGCAAGAACAGGATGCAGCTCCCAGGGACATTCCCCAGAGAAGCTTTGTGGCCTCTGCTCTGTCTGGGGCTGCTCTGCCCAGGAACTGAGGCAAGGCAGCTTCACAAGAGCCAAGCCAGAGTGGGAATCTGCTGGAAAAGGCCCTTTCAGGTTGGAATGAAGATCAGAATTCAAATCAGGACACAGATCACAAATGACAGTCCTCAAAAAGACCTGTGAGACCCAAAACAAATCCCTGTTCCCTGTTCCCACTCCGTCTGGGCCTGCTCTGCCCAGGAACTGGGGCGAGGCAGCTGCACATGAACCAAGGCAGAGTGGGAATCTGCTGGAAAAGGCCCTTTCAGGTTGGAATGAAGATCAGAATACAGATCAGGACACAGATCACAGATGACAGTTCTCAAACAGAGCTGTGAACCCCAAAACACATCCCTGTTCCCTGTTCCCACTCCGTCTGGGCCTGCTCTGCCCAGGAACTGGGGCAAGGCAGCTGCACATGAACCAAGGCAGAGTGGGAATCTGCTGGAAAAGGCCCTTTCAGGTTGGAATGAAGATCAGGACACAGATCACAGATGATAGTTCCCAAAGAGATCTGTGAACCCCAAAACACATCCCTGTTCCCTGTTCCTGAAAAGCTTTATGGTCTCTGCTCCATCTGGCCTGCTCTGCCCAGGAACTGAGGCAAGGCAGCTTCACAAGAACCAAGGCAGAGTGGGAATCTGCTGGAAAATGCCCTTTCAGATTGGAATGAAGAAGTTCAGGACACAGATCTCAAACAGAGCTGTGAGCCCCAAAACACATCCCCGTTCCCACTTAGTGCATGGCATTCCCCTCCTTTCCCTGTGAGATTCCCACATGGAGTTCTTTTCTTATAAAAATGTCTAACTGCATCTTAAAAGAGCATGAGACCTTTGTGGCCTTCTTGGCAACTGCCTCCCCCATCTGACTGTGCTGCCAGGGAAGAGTTTTGTCTGAAATTCCTTTTTTTTTTCTAATGGTCCCATTGCCTTTGGACCTTCCCAACATGAGTATGGGCCACTGACCATGTGGAGTCTTTTACTAAATGAAAACACTTCAATTTAGTGGTTTAGGTACCCCCATCAAAGGGAATACTTTGGAAGTGGGCTCATCCCAGTTCATAGGGCAGTGGGATCCTCCCTCACCACCACAAACCAAGCTCAGGGATTTTTTGGCATGCCAAGGTGATGCCATAGCTGTATCTGGCTGCAGTTCCAGCTAATTCCTTGCTCCAGGGAATATGTCCCATATTCTCCTGCTAGCTGTGGTTTTTATCCCATTGTAGCTTTAGAACTGAAGGCATCAGAAGATTTCTGGGATTTATGAGGCAGCTTTAGACCTTCCTCCTTTCTCTTTTGTCCTACCAGCCTGGCTTTTCAATATGACCTAAACACCATTCTGATGTCTCAGTGGATGGCTTCAGAAGTGCCCATTTTGTGCCAAAAAGAGAGATTATTGATCAGGAATTAAAGAGCTCTCATTGCTTGGGCTCTGGGGGCAGAGCAGAGGGAAGCAGCAGGTACCTGGTGTGGAGTAGGAGCAGAGTCCCTAAAGCTGCTGGCCTCTGCCTCACTCCCTTCTGGACACTTCCAAAAGAGAAATTCCAACAGACACAACCTTATCAAAGGACAGGGAACACAGCCCAGCCCTTCTGATTGCCCAGAGAATTCCAAATGGCATGGAAACAAATAAAGGCAGAGATTACATTTCAGAAATCTCCGCTGAGCCATTTGAAAGGCAGTGCATGTAGGGCTGCACATTCCAGACTCTCAAGCACTGCAAGCTCCAGGGATGCTCAAAATCCTTCATTTTGCCAACATTTGTAAGGCATATCTTGAGGCCATTGATCACTCCCAAAAGCCAAAGTTATCAACCTCTCTTATCTGCTGCCTGTCTTTATCCAGCTGGAAAACCCTGTGTGCTCATTTAAGCATCCTTCAGGCACGGCCTGGTTATTCATCACATCTTAAAAAGGGGAATTCAGTGCCTTGGCCACAGGGAAAGCACTGAAAAGAGCAGGGATGGATCTCTGCAGCTCCCAACAGCACCCCCTGATCCCAGCTCCACCATCCAACACACAGGGGAGCAAAAAAATAACCCAAAACTCAAAGGGGCCTCCTGGGAGTGAATCCCTAAAATAATCTTCTCCCAGCTGAAGCAGGCAGGATCCAAGCACAGGGAATTGCTCCCTGCTGCCAGAAAGGAGGAGCAGGAGTGACTGGTTTAGGTAAATGATTAGATGGACAGACAGATGGAGACAGACAGATCTGTATTTACATTTTTCCACACGTGTTTGTATTGAGTCGGATGCACTGAGAGAATTCTCCAAGCAGGTTTCTGCCCCACAGCTTCTTTGACCTCTTACTCTGTTTCCCCCTCTCTGAGTGAATAATCTCCCTCATGGAACCTTATCAAGTGATGTTTGACAGTCTGGGAACTCGATTGCATCCAGGAGCTTTCTGTCCTGCACCATAGCAGCAATATCTCCCAAAAACTCCTACTAAAGCCAGGCCCACTCCTCATAAATCACAGGCACACATTGGCTGTCTCTTAATCAATCTTCCCCAGGTGTTCCCTCACTCAACCTCACCACCAGCATCTTGAGGCTTTTCCTGGAAATTCTATTATTTTTTTTTTCCTAAAGCATGCTCAGGGCTTTTGGATTTTCTCTTTTCTCCCGGTAATGTCCTGCTATCAATTTGCTTTTTGCAGAAGTCTCAAGGGTCCATAGATACCTTCTACAAATGTCTGATGAGTTAGAAACTCCCCTCAAAAATATCATGTTGGAATCTCTACCTCTGTTTGGTTGCCCACCAATCAAGCAGATTTAAAAAAATATTTTATAGACACCTTAAAATACTTTATAAAAATATATAAAGTCAGCTCACTTCACTTTTCCCTGTCTCCACAACATCTCCAGGAGCACTTCCCTGGTACCCAGAGAAAGCTTTTCTTCTTAAAATATTTTTATTCTCCAGGAAGAAAAAGTGATTTTTCAACAGAATGATAATTTTTTACCTTAAATTACCTGGTCTATTTGAAGACAGTTGATAAATCACTAAAGAAGCAAAACACTTCTCTGCATTGAATCATCTTGTAATGAAAAAGATTAATTTTGTCATAGCTTCATTGCTGGACAATTTTTTTTTTTTTATTTTAGCCTTTAAGTGTCTCATGAAAAACACACTGTTTGTAACAGGCCTGCTCCATTTCAGCTTGGAAAAAATCATTTTAAAAAAATCAATGAAAGCATTTTTAATTTCTATTTTAGGTCAGAGCTCAGGCTTAGAGCAGCCTGACAAAGCCATGCAGGGCTGGCAGGGGTCCAGCCAGCAGAGGGGACGGGCAGTGAAGGTCGTGGGTGCTTGGAAAAGCTCCCAGAGACATCCCCCAAAATTCCCTGAACTTCTCTGCCTAAGCACACAAGGTGATACCAAAAAAACCCCATTCCTGAGAGAGATTTGATGGTCTTCCACAAAAACAAGTCAAGATACGCTCCAGGGATGCTCCTTGTCCATCCTCTCCAGCTTTTCCCTGTCTGCAGAGGCTCCTGGAGAACCCTCAGAGCTCTGGGACATCCTTGTGCCAGCACCTGAGCTGTCCCAGGCAGGGTCACAGAGCCCCTGTGACATTTGAAGCGCTTGAGCACAGCCAGGGACCTTCTCCAGGGCTGCACGTGGTGCCCAGGCAGAGCCAGGAGCTTCCCAAATTCCTGTGCTCAGCTGGGACCAGCCCGGCCCTCCCCAGCGGGGTAAGGCACAAAAAGTGGCACAAATCAGGGGGGAAAAAGCCCTTTTTGTGTGTTGTATCTACTGAACACCAAATGTTTGGGTCAAAAGCTGGAAAACTGGCATTTCTCAGCTTGCCTGTTTTGTTTTCTGGCTGAGAATGAACCCTGCTGTGCACAAAGTCACATCCCACTGCCCTTCCCTCCCATGAGACCCCTGGAGCTGCCTGAACCCCAACAACCTGAGCCTGTTTAGGATGTTTGAACAAAAAGGATTTCCTAGAGGGAAAAAAGACCCCTATAAATCCTATTTCTGAGCAGCTTTAATAGAGAGCCCAGCTCCTCTGCAGCTGAGCCTGTTGTGTCTGAAGTATCAGGCACTTGAGATAGCCCAGGGAAGTCGTGGTCCCTGCCCTTTTTATATCTATTGCCTAGTTCTGGAAAGCATCCTGTGAGGAGCCACTTGGACTTTAATAGGATGAATCATTGTTAAAACCAGCATGTGCTTGGAAATGTTTACATGAGGGGGCCTGAAGTGGAGATACCACGAGGAGAAAAAAACCAAATTCAGCTGAAAGCTGCGGGCAGAGCTGAAAGACACTCGTGTGGGAGGGTTCAGATCTGCTGGTTCCTTGCTTGAAATCAAAGTGTCACCTCAAGTGGAGAATTGCTAAAGCCAGTGTCTGGGGGATCTCCAGAAGTTCTTTCCCCTGCTGATAAATGACCCCAGGACCAGCAGTGCCTGATGCAGAGGGAGGGAATTCAAAGGAATCGACATCTCCTGGCAATGAGAGCCATGGGATTATTCACCTGGTGGGAATGGCTCCTGGAAGGGGATAAACCTGCGATGTGAAGCCCCCAGAAACCACTGAAAAGCAGCAAAGAGCAACAAAAGAGCAGCCTGGCAGTGCCTCCCTCCTGAAGAGCATCCAAAGCACAGCTATAACACAAATCTCACTCTAACAAGTGGTATTTTCCTCTGCCACCTGCCTTTAGGAGAAATTCCCTGATGGGATTTGATTAATCCACATTTTTCTTGCTCTATCTTCCACTCAAGGCATCACACTGAGTATCTGAGACCAGATAGAGCCTCGGGCCAAAGCTTAGGAAGCATTTTGAGGCTGTTTCTTGCAGGCACTCATGTTATTTTTAAACACCACGTGCACCCAGGGTACTGCCAGATAGGCTGGGTATGTTTGAGGGCACTGTAAAAAAAAGCTCCTGAGGGTTGGGGGTGAGATTCCCACCAACTCCAGCAGCTTTGAGATCAAACCCTGCAGGAGATAAACCTTAGGCCCCTCACAGACTGCTCTGGGATCTGGGAGCTTTGCCCTTGGCTTTGAGACTTTGAACCAGGGCCAAGCGATTGCAGCTCCTGGTTTAGGGGAAAAGGAAACAGAAAGGAACTACAGGCTTAAAGGATTAGAAGGAAGAGCTAAAAATAAAGAACCAGCAATGCCAGACCCCCAAATTTACTGCTTTCCTGCAAAGAGGATGGGTTTTCCTGTTGTTTTAGTGAGGGGAATCAGCTTTCTGCGTGACTTGGAAGAGCAGGACACCGAGGGAAAGCCGAGTGCTGTTACTCTCCAGGAGTTGTTCCTGTTGTTCTTCCTTCTTCCTGGAGCTCATCCTCTGGCATGAACATGGAGAGCAAATGGGTCTGGGGAGCATTTCTCAGCTACTTCAGCTGATTTCAGTGAAGGGTTGCAGCCCATCAGTGCCAAAAGATGGCACAGTTAAAGATAATGGTGTCACTGTCATGTTTTCTGAAAAATCCCCTTGCCCAGGATTCTTCTCCTAGGAAGCTGAGGAGCCTCAGAGAAAAAGGAAAACAATATTCTCTCATTTGCTTCTCCTGTGTTTTGCTGCTTGAGAATGTAATTAGAGATTGTTTATCCAACATGGGAATTATTTGAACTTAATGACCAATCATGGTCCAGCTGTACTGGGACTCTGGAGAGAGTCACAGGTTATTAATTGGTATCTTGTTAAGCCTTCTGTAAGTATCCTTTCTCTAGAATAGAATAGAATAGAATAGAATAGAATAGAATAGAATAGAATAGAATAATAAATTAGCCTTCCAAGAACATGGAGTCAGATTCATTTCCTTCCTGCCACCAGGCACCCCGAAAATGCCACAATATTGGGCATTTCTGCTGGGGGGATATCCCTGCCTTGACTTTTCCTGTCGTGCTGTCCATCTCCTCCTGCCTTTTCCTTCAGCCCTACATTGTCCTTCCAATCTGGTTGATCCAGTCTTGGGGCCTGGATGACCTTTTTGGTGTTTTCCAGATCCTATCTCCCAGCCAGTCCTTTTCCAGGGACCACAGCTCAAGGAGAACAGGAGCAGGTGCCACTGGGACAGGCAGCTGAGGCTCAGCTTGAGGGAATTTTCTGGGAATGAAAGGAAAAGTTTGAGTGTGGCTCTCTGCTGCTCTGAGAGGAAGCCCAACACTCAGCCCCTAAAAACTCTACACACACAGATATGTTACATATTTATCCCAGGCAGAAATTGGCCAGGAAATGGCTATAAAACACACATTTTGAATAAAAGGAGGGAGATTTATGGCTCTTTTGTGAATCTGAGTCATATCTTTCTGCATCCCCCAGGCAGGAATACTCTAATCACTAACATACCCCAAACATGGACGCACAGTGGGCCGGGAATTGCTTCCTTCTGGCCACAGCTCCAGCTAAAGACGTGATAGGGATTGAGCTACTTTATCTGACAGTTGGTAAATGAATTGCCAATTCATTCTGAGCTCGGAGGGGGAGTTTTTCCCCTTGAAAAAAAAAAAGGGTCCTTTTATATATGTCTTTGATCAGGCAGGGCCTTGACAAATTATTTTCCAAGGAATTTCTTGAGCCCTAATGCCATGAGAAGGAGAAGGGGGGGGGGGTTTGGGGGGGAAAAAAAAAAAAAAAAATTTTTTGTTCTCAAAGAGAAGCTTTTATGTCTCCAAAAATCACAGCAATGTAAGGGATTTTCTGCCATTTCCCCCTCATCCCCTTTGGATTCAAGGGAGGCAGGCAGGTAGCTGGAGGGTTTTTCCATGCCATGGAAGCCAGGAGGTGGATGGGGAGGAAGCAGTGCCAGCTCTCCCAGGCTGATCCCTCCCCTGACATAAAGGTCAGGGCCATCAGTGACACTGAGAAAGAGCCCCTTCAGCACCAGCACGAGCCAGGGGAGCAGGGGACAGCTCAGGGTCGTGGCACCACAGAGCTGCTCCTTGCCACGAGTGCTTTGGAAAGGTTGGGAATCAGGGGAGCATCTCCCTGCCAGGGTCACTCCGAAGTGTGAGGAGAGAGCAGCGTTTGCTTGTCTCCTGCTGGACTCTGGGGGGGTTTTCCTGCCTTTGCCATTCTATTCCTTTTATCCTACCATTTAATCCCTCTCCTCCAGGCAAGGATCATGTCCTTGATGGAATCCCAAGTGAGTTGCACAAGGCAGGTCTGGACAATGGCTGGGCTTTCTGTTATCCCGAATGTACAAATCACTTCTTCCCCTGTTATGGCACTCTTCTGTCCTGAAGGAGAACAGATCCCCACAGCACAGGGCTCAATTAATACATTTCTGCTACACTGAACAACACCAGCATGGATTAAGCAAAAAAATAAATAAAAAAACCCCACATGGCTTTTTTCTCTGACCTAACTCTGCATGGGCCCATTTGTCCAAAAGAATATTCCTGGTGGAATTCCCTGCTATGGACAAGACTGATGGATAAAACCTTCTGGTTAAGGAACAGTTGGTGCAGGGAGTTAGGAGCAGCTAAATTTCCTCAAGAAATGGGCCACTGCAGCTGTGGTTTGGGACCTTCACAAGCTAAATTCAAGCACCTTCAACAAAAAACCCAGAAGAATTTCAGGTTGAGTGTTGAGGATCCTCAGCGAAATGCCATTGAGCTTGGAGAGTTTCTCCAGCCCATTCATTCTTCAAATAGTGCCTGTCCAACTTTTCCTGGCTCCCAAACTCTCCAGGTGAAAAACCTGTTCAAAAAGCCATGACCAGGTGAAAAAGGACATCTCACTTTCCTGTGCTTTATTAAGCTGTGTCAGTTGAACAAAGATCCAAACAAACCAACTTTTAAAATAATCCCATATCAGGTTCAGGAATGCCCTGGGATGGTGATAATCCTGCTCAGACCCAGAGCTCCCTTCATTATGGGTAAAAACCTTCAAGTAAAGGCACAGACTGAACCCCAGTGCCTGGAAGACAGTGGGGAGATTTTTTATATTTATTTAAATTATATATTATATTAAACGATTATATTAAATATTATAATCATTAATAATTATTAAATTATATATTATATCTAATCTAGTAACTCTCTTTTATTATTAAATAATAATAAATAATGATTAAATAATAGTAATAAATAATAAATAATAATTAAATATATAATAGCTGTATACAACACAGCTAAGAATGAGTTGACCCTGTTTGGTTCCTGACTTGCCCATGTTTTATTCCTTCTTTGAATACTCTTTACAGCTGAGTAACAAGCTGGGATGCTGGAGTGGCCAGCAGCAATATTTTATGCCAAAAACTAAAACTAAGCAGCTCTGATATTCCCAGAGGCAGCAAATAATAATAATAATAATAATAATAATAATAATAATAATAATAATAATAATAATAATACAATAATCTTTGTTTCCCAGGAGAAGTTTGAGCCAGGACGTTCAAACCAGCCCTTCTGATTGACTCTGGAAGATGTTGTACCTTTATCTCTTGCCTTTATTTGTCTCAGGAACACTTTTAAATCCTCTTTTCTGTAGCTGAGTCCTTACAGGTGCAGGGCAAAATCTCCAAACCTCACAACCAGAACCAGGCACTGAGTCTGAAGGATTTGTTTCAACCAAAAAAAGGAAGTAGGAGATGTTTAAGTGAAACACATCCCTCTGAAAGGACTTCAGGTTGGAAAATTTCCTTGGACATTTTGAGGGAGTAAAATCTAAATGTGAATGAAGTATTGCCCCTCTTTGAGGGTGGGAATTTATTCAAACCACTCTCTGAACATTTGCCACTCACTTCAACTTTTATTTTTATTATTCAAAAACAACACAGCAAAGGCATTGACTTTAACAGAGAAAAATAATTTTAAAAAGCAAACAAACAAATTAAAAAGGCCCCCAAAGTAAATATTTTTTGGCCCATGTTGAGTTCCAGCTCCACCTCCCAAGTCATGGTTTCTCTGCCTCACTTTTCTCTCCAGTAAAATTTCCAACTTTACAGTATGTTTTAAAATCAAACAAAAAAATCAAAAACAGGGCAGTGGGGGAAAGACTCAGGATCCTTTGAGAACCTCATATATTCACTGGTGTCCAGGAGCTGGAAATTTTAAGAGAAAAAACGAAACCACACTTTTGCAAATCACATGAGACCCATCATAAAATTGTCAGAGTTGGCAGCACTGTAAAATCTATGATATTGTGGGCTGGATTTATGGACGAGAATCCTGAGGCTTTGGGATGGTTTTTTCCCCTCAGCCCTCGAGGCACAACAGCAATTTTTGGGAGGTTGTCTCTGCTGTGGGAGCAGCCTGAGCAGCAGAGGGGTGACTTTGCCCCTTCCAAGCATCCCTGATTGTAGGAAAAGCTTCACCAGCACAGGTTTGGGGGCTGCTGGTGGGGGGAAAAGTCATCTCAAAACCCACCCAGCACTGTGGCTGGTGAAACCTGAAATGTGGAGTGATTGATAGGGGAGGACAAAGAGCTCTCTGTGCCTCCCAGGGCATCAAAACCCTCCCCAGTACCCAGCAGGGAGTGTTTGAGCTGGAAAAACAGCATTGTGACCACAGGCTGGAGCTGCTGCTCACCCTCTCAGAGGTGTTCTCAGCATGGGCTGGGTTCAGTGCTCTGAGGAATTGCTTAGCCTGCCTGTGGGATTCACATCCTCTGAACCTGAGAGAAGCAGAGAAAAGAATGATCAAAACCAATTCTTATCTCATTTGCTGTGCCTGTGTTGTGCCAAAGTAGAATGCAATATGGAGATTGTTTACCCACAGTGATGGAGTTTTGTTTCCTTGGCCTATCAGGGCCAAGCATGTGTCCAGACTGTTGGTCAGCAGACAGTCACAAGATTTTGTTCAGTTTAGTGCTTGGGCAGTTTCAGTTTAGATGTAGTGTAATATAGTATAGAATAATATAGCATAATAAAGTAATTAATCAGCCTTCTGATATCATGGAGGCTATCATCATCCAGGGGCTTCACTGGGCACCCTGTGCCAGGGCCTCACCACCCTCACAGCAAAGAATTGCCAGTTTAGCTCTGAATAGGGTGAATTTTGCAAGCACTTTGGTCCAATTCCTCCACTGACAAATGTAATTTTTCCCCTAATTTTGCTGTTTCTTGTTATCATTTTGCTGTTTATTGTTATCATCAACATTATTATTCTCGGCAAAGAAGGAAATCCATAAGAAAAGAAATCCAAGAAATCACATCAGGATCTTTGGAATATGAAATCACAATCAGAGGGAGAGGACAACCTTCTTCTGGACAGCTCCTGGTGTTGTTTTGGACCACCTGGGGAAAAGCAGAAGCTCGAGGTAGAGCAGGCACATCCACATCCAGGCTGGGATCACCTTTTCCCTTCACATCCTGACTGCTCCCAGTCCCACCCATGGAAATGGAACTGCCATATGGAAATGCCATGCTGACAAACTGCTTCAAAAGAGGAGGAAAAGGCTGTGTTGGATCCTCCCACCACCTTTTCTTTGCCTTGGTCCCAGATTTTACTGCTGTGACTGTCACCCTGATTTTTTAAGTTCTTCTAAGCCTTCTGATGTTGACATTCTTGTAATGAACTTTCTCACACACTTTCTGTAAATAACTCATTGTTTTGCATTCTTTTATGGAGGAGGAGAAAGTTGATGGGCTGTTGGTTTGTCCAGTGTCATTGGAGAGGTGGCACTGCCACCCTCCAATCCACTGTCACTTTGGGAAATCTATAAATGTTGGAGTCAGAAATTAATAAAAATTCTTTCTTTACCTTGTGAGGGCTGCGTGTCCATGTTGTGTTATTTGGTGTCCTGTAGTGACATGTGACAAGTGATGATTCTGCTGCTGATGGCCTCCCTGCTCCTCATACCACAAGGCTGGATCCTCAGGGATCTGCCTGGTTTTCCAACCCCAAAGCCCATCACAGAATCTCAGCAAAACCCCAAAGAGCCAAAACCCAAACCTGGGGCGCTCTGAGGAAATGAGTGGAGTTGGAAGCTTTCCTCCCAATGCTTAAGAAGTAATTTTCCATGGGAGTTTAGTTTTCCTTAATCCTCTTTGAGATGCCTGGCAGGCATTTCTGGGGAGTCCTCTTTACTTACAGGGTAACCACAGCCCCTGTAATGACATGGGAATCCCTTGGTGGGGATTAGATGATTACATGGTCAGCAGTGGGACAGCCAAGCTGGGAAAGGACAACCTAGATGACAGCTAAATAGAGTGTAATTGTCGTGTTCCTTAACTCAAAATGCAATTTACTCATCAATCTTGGAGCACTGCATGTTCTGTGTGATTTAATGCAACTTTTGGGTGATTCCCTGGGGGTGGCTCCATGCAGACAAAAAGCTTTGCAAGAATTGAGGTCCCAGCCCTGCCCCACATGTGGTGCCTGCATCTCCTTCTGCCCACAGCAGAAGCTTCACATTTTGGCTGTGTCTGACCCAACAATCACAAAATGTTTTGCAAGCATGAAACAGTAAAAGCAGACATCAAAAAAAAAAAGAAAGTTTTATTGTAGGCAGTGCTGGGAGAGGCCCAGAAGGCCCCGTGCCCCACATCCCTGGGACAGCAAGGTGGGAATATCTCTGTGGAGTGGCCCTACTGATCCTGGGTGGGAAATGCAAGCACAGAGAGCCCCCAAGGCCTTGAGCATGCAGGCTCAGAGATAGAGATGGACACAGTGTTTGACCTCAGCCCTTGGAGAAGGCTTGGAGCTTGAGAATAGACTAGTGGAACAGAATGAAATAAGAATAAAGATTTGTAGTTTAAGTAGAAATATGTTTCAAGGAAGTAGATCTAGGCCTCATATAAGTGAATAAATATGCTAAGCAAGACAGTGGAATACAATTAAAGTTTAGCAACAGAACTTGTTATAGAGTTGATAAAAAGTAGAAGATACAGCAATAAGTTTCTGTAGAGTTACATGATTGGATAGAAAAAGATGCATTGGGGTAAAATCATATAAAACTTAGCAATTAGCAATTGGTAATGAAGATGTTAGCAAGTTTTGTGGAAGGTGCTGATTGGATAAGAACTTTATAAAAGACATTGTACTTAGAATTATAATGGCTTCTGATGCAAGGCCTCTAATGTATGGCTTCTAAAGTGATGGCTTGGGGTGTGACAACCTTAGAGTCTCACCCTTCCACGAGACTGATTTTGCAGTAAACCACCTTTTAACACCTGTTCAGCCAAGCCCACCTTTCTGTGTCCTGAACAATGCTGCTGCCTTTCTGTGCCTTTGCAGGGTGTCCCTCGATGTCCCTGCCGTGTGGGACAGGCTGGGGACGCCTCCTCAGCTCCTTCCCAGCACCTGGCCATGCTCTTCCTGCGCTGATCCTGGCCCAGCCTGAGGACACCTCCTGGGCTCCTTCATGCTTTTCCTGAGGGGATCCATCCCCAGCCTGAGGACACCTCCTGGGCTCCTTCCATGCCCTTCCTGCAGTGATCCTGGCTCAGGCTGGGGACATTTCCTCAGCTCCTTCCATGCTCTTCCTGAGGTGACCCTGGCCCAGGATGGGAACACCTCCTTGGCCACTTTCTTTCCATGCTCTTCCTGCAGTGACCCTGGCCCAGGATGGGAACACCTCCTTGGCCACTTTCTTTCCATGCTCTTCCTGCAGTGA
>WBNP01003897.1:6133-38151 GCA_013401095.1 Passerina amoena | reverse complement strand
ATGCTCTTCCTGAGGTGACCCTGGCCCAGGATGGGAACACCTCCTTGGCCACTTTCTTTCCATGCTCTTCCTGCAGTGACCCTGGCCCAGGATGGGAACACCTCCTTGCCTTCTTTCCTTCCATGCCCTTCCTGCAGTGACCCTGGCCCAGGATGGGAACACCTCCTTGCCTTCTTTCCTTCCATGCTCTTCCTGCAGTGATCCTGGCTCAGCAGCTGCACTGAGCCAACCTTTCTGTTCGTCTTCCCAGCTGCAATCTCTTCATCGCTCTGGAGCTGATTTTCCCACCTGGTTTCCAGTTCCCAAAGCATCTCCCCTCCTTCACCAACCCCACCACTCCCCTGGGCCAAACACCCCCCACCAGCCTCACTGCCCTGGGAACAGGGTGGAAGTTCCACCTCACTGAGGGTTCCCAATGCCACCCCAGCACCCACCAAGGTCACTTTGAAGTCTGCCTTGATGGGAAGGTGACCCCAGGAGAGCAGGGCCCTGGGGGACCCAGGCAGCTGTGGAGCAGGCAAGGCCACAGCTCAAACTCAAGCTCAAGCTCAGCCCATCCCTACCTTCCCTCCTGAGATGCTGCACCTCCTCTGCTACAGCAGAAATCAATAAAAATTCAATTATAGGCATCAACTTGAAGCAAAAAATCAGGTGAAATCACCCCAAACTCGAAAATACATTAAAAATAGGTGAGCACTCCCTTGCCATTGAGAGTGTGTGGTATTTATTAGCCATAAATTGGCACACAAAAATGGGAGAGCACAGCTAGGTTGGGATTACTTTTTGCTCCTTAGCTCCATGGCTCTGGGTCCTTGTCTGTATTCCCTCCCAGATCAGAATTCCCAACATTCCCACCCACATTCCCAGAGGCTGACACGCAGGTATACCTCTTTAGTTAATTAGAATTACTTTTAATTAAAAATATATGTAAATTATATAGAGTGTGCACAGCTTGGAGAGGAAAAAAAAAAAAAGAAGAAAAGAAAGCAAACTTCCATTTCAATAAAAATTTGAACCTCTTGGAATCAGCTGCTTTTGTGACATCATTGGAGTTATTGGAACTCCCACGTATAAATAAATAGGACCAGGAAATTTTACACCTGAAATATTCTGCAGTAGACATTTTTCCTTGCACAATTTTGCTTTTCCTTCTCTTTTTGCCTCCACCGCTCCCAGCCTCTCATGATCACTTTCTGCCCCTTTTAAACACATTTATTTAATATCTCACTTCACACACCCAGACTGATATCCCTTTTTTTTTAAATTTTTTTTTTTCCTTTTTCTTTTGGAGAGGAAGCTATGGAACACAGGAGAAAATGAAAGCCTGGGATTGCAAACAAGCGTCATCATCATTTTGGTGAGCAAACTTTTTCCTCTCAGTGTCTGCATCCTCTCCCCCCTCTCCCCCTGTGGCAGCTGGCTCAGAGCCTGGCTTTCCACATGCTGCTAAAAATCCAGCAGGACTCAAGCTGGGGATGTTTGCAAGCTTGGAAATAACCCCATGCTTCTGTCAGAGACGGCTGAGGGACCAGGAAAGACCAGGAGATGGGAAGGGAAGAGGAGTGAGAGAATTACAAGTGGGAAAAGAGATGAGGGGATGGTTTATGGAATGGTTCCTGGAGAGAGTTTTGGGGAATTTGTAAGGAAACAGCTCCCTGTGGGAGTAATTTCACTCTTGGTACACTGCCTGGGTGAGGTAGGTACTGGATTTATTTATTTGGGTGTTCTCAGTACCTCTTTCTGTTGAAAAGTAAAGATAATACTACCTAAAAAAAAAAGAAACACCACTCCAAAATTCACCCTTGGTAAAAAGGGTCGGTGTCTTTTTTTTTTTTTTTTTCTGAGGAAATGGAAAGAAAAAAATATATATTATTATTTATTATATAACATTGTCAACATCAACACCACAAAAAAAAAAAAAGTAACATCCTAATTGTTCTCGTTCAAGCATTCTGACCGTGGTGAGAAAGGCAGCAGGAGTTTGGTGTCCCTTGGAGAACAAAAAGAGCAGAAGGGCAGGGGGGGGACGAGGGTGGTGGCAGCAACACAAACTGGGTGGGACCGTGGAGGGGCAGAAGTGTGCTGGGCTGTTGGCTTTTCTTTTGAAACAAAAGAAAATAAAAGGGGGGTCAGGGCAAGTCACAGCGAGGCCGATGGCTGCCAGCCGTGCTTTCAGTCAGCGTCCGTCCCTCTCGAGTGCTAGCGCTGAACATTCACTTCAAGGAGTCTTGCAAAACGCTTTGTTATCAACAGGGGGATTCTTTTCTTTTTCCTTCTCCCTTTTGCCGGGATTTTCCCGTGGCTCTGGCACTCCCTGCCCCCCTGGTTAGCTGTTCTCACTCCACTCTGGCACCATCCCCACGCCGTGCACCGAGTGGTACTGGTGGGGCGACAGGGTTCGAGGCACGCCGTGGGAATACAGGAATTCCGCCGGCTGGAGGCTGCTGGGAGGGGACTGGATGCCCGTTTGAGGTCCACACTGCCTCACGATGGGCTGGTGAGAGCTTTGGTGCTGGAACATGCTGTGGGTGTCTGCGATTTGGGGCGACGTGTGGTTGGCCACGCTGCCCAGGCGGGGCATGAGCGGCCCCGAGGTGAAGTGGGCAGAGAAATGCTGGTAGGGTAACCTGTCCATGGGCTGCATGGCAGACACTGTGCAACTGCTGTACGAGGGCACGCTGGGCCACGTGTTACAGCTGATGTCCTCCAGGCTGGGCACGGGCTCCGTGGGCGGCGCCGAGCTGGCGTACATGCAGGCCTGGCGCTGCGCCGACTCAGTCCTGTACGACGTGTTCAGTCCCTGCTGCTGGGGGTAACTGGACCTGTAGAATGGGTCCTCGTCTGCTGGAGAGGTTTCCATGTAGGGCTTCTTGTAGGGATGCTCGGTGGTGGAACATTCCTCATCTGTTGGGAGAGAAAAGTCCTGGTAGCCACCAATGATAATGTGTCCGAGGCTGTATGTCCCTTTCTGCAGGACAAACTGACATTTCCCTCAGTGTAAATCCCCATCATTTCCCTGGAACTGATCTCAATCTATCCTGTGAAACCAAGCCTTGTACTTGGCCCTCTCTGCTGGGGTGGGAAAGGCATTAGCCAGGAGCTTTGGGAGGAAAATCAAGATGCTGGAGGGATCCTGAGGTTTATCTTGCTCGGTGATCCCCCCACATGCTCCCCATCTCCTTCCTGCTGCCACTTTTACCTGAGGAACAACATCTGCCTGTGATCTCTGCACCCCTGTCCCCCAAGAGGCTCAGAGCTAATGCTGTCAACTCAAATCCTTCACAACAAAATATTTCCATGATAAAATTTAAATGATAAAAAGAGACAAAAAAGAAGATCACAATAAAAATCCTCCCAAGAGAGCACCAGCAATGGCACGGTTGGGACAATCAGATTTGGAGTTTGACAGCCCCAGCCTTCAGCTGTGCCAAGGCAGCTGGGCACATAAATCCTCACAGGGCTGTGGGCACATAAATCCACACAGGGCCGTGTGCTGGAGCCAAGGGGAACAAAGGAGAAAAGTAAATTTCACAGCTAGAAACAACAAGGCACATCTTGCAGAGCCCTTTTGTTTCCTGCAGCATCCCAGGCCAGCAGAGGGAAGGAGATAAACAATTTAGGTGAAATCTCCAGGGTGAGGCCAAATGAATAAATGAATGTGCACTTATTTATTCATTCACAGGGTCATCAAATGAAATCCAGCTCTGCTGGAATGGATGGCAAAATTCCCAGAGATGAACACTTCACCAAGAGATTTTAAGGACAGTGTGGCAAGGGAAGGGGAGCTGTTCTGACATGGATTAACTTTGCTGCTTCAAAAACAAGATTTCTGGTGCAGGCAGGAAAACATCCCACTTGGTTAGAGCTGTCCTGGCTGCACCCTTTGAACAGGGGTCAGATTTGAAAGAAATTTGGAACAAGTTACCTTTTACAATTTTTCTCCACCGACGTGTTTTGAGCTGTAACTTTTTCCACCCCCAAAATACGGTGGGGAAACAAACCCCAAACAGTTGCACAGAAAGGAGGACTGAGAGCATCTGCCCCACAAGAGGCACAGAGGTGTTGCTGCCAGGCTGCTCTGGGGGGAATGCTCATGTCACACCTTCAGGAGGGGCTGGTGGGCAGTGCAGGCATCTTTTGTTTCTTCTAAACACACATTATTGCCCTGAACAGCCACGAGGGCTCTCCTGGAAGCTGCATCCTCTCTGCATGTAAAATAACCCCTTGCTCCCACCCAGGGGTCCTCCAAGTGCAGCTGGAACAACTGCTGCTGTTCATCCTGGTCTAACAATCCCACAAAGAGCAGGTCCTGAGGGACACCATGGGGACATCCCCACAGTGGCCCTTGGCTCTGTAACAGCATAAATTCAGCTGGAAAGCCACAGTCCCATTTTGTTCTTCCTGACAACATCAAAGCCTGGCTCCTTCACCTCAGCAACGCAGAGCCCTGATAACCAAGTTTCTCCTCTGCCTTCCCTGTACATTGGGGTGGGAAGCAGGATGAGATAAATGAGCAATTCCATCCCATGTTTGAAACCAGCTGAAACAATGAGCAGGGAGATGCAGGAATATGTCATCCTCCTCAATCCAGCTCGGGTCCAGTTCTTGTAGGAGCAGGGGAAAGGATGGGGTGCCCTGAAAGCCTAAAGCTGGAGGCACAGGTCTAACCTCTCTCCTGCTCTCAGCTCCATGACAGGAGGTACATCTGGAAGAGCAGCCTGAGCTGGAGCTTTTATGGACAGTGTAAAAAGTTTGGATTCCTGACCCACCGCTGAGTAATAAGAACACTGGGGTGGAAAAACAATGTCTTGTAAAATGCAGCATTGTTCTGCTAATAAAGTTTTCAGCATTAAACCGCATCACTCTGCTGGCACCAGGAATCATTGGCTTGGGGTTTGACTGTTTATTTTATTTTGATTTTTTTAAATATACAACACAAACCAGTCAAACTCTGTTTTTCCATGGTGTAAAACAGCCTGACTTACAACCTGAGCTTGCTGATTTTTCCATTTAGCCCAGACATTTCACTGCCTGCCACAGCCCAGCTGGGCAGAGCTGCAGTGTCACAGAACCACTTCCAGAATCCATCACAGGTGAGGAGAAAGCAACAAAGCCAACCAGGATTTCACCCCATAAGTGCCCTCTGTCCTTCTGTAAGCTCTCAGTATCGCTCTGCTGGTCCCCCCAGAACCAGGCTCCCTGATGTTTTATGTGGAAAGGGATTTTAAGGTGTGTAAGGACCTTGTTCCCATTTCCAAACAGGACCTAGGCACTAACAAAGGATTCCAGGCTGCCCTAACAGCTTCTGCCTGTCCTTCTGCCCCTCTTCCCAGTGATTTTCCCATTTATGGATCCTCAAAGTGCTAGAGAGGGAAGAGAACGGTCCATGTGCATCCTGAGGTGGGATGGTGCAGAGCAGAGAGCCTCAGCTGGTGCTGCCTGAGGGATTTACAGCAGTCCAGACCCTCAGGTCTTGTCCCACCCCTCCTCACAGAGGAGATCAGAGCCAGCACAGAGCAGCTGGAGGGCATCCCCAGGGTGTGTGGAGCAGCTTCAGGGTGGAAAGGGGACGTCTTCAATGACAAAAGGAGCACAAGACCAACGGGTCTCTCGTGCAATGCCAAAGGCTGCAGCTTCAATTCCTCCTCACGGGCTCTGGAGCCTGGACAGTGCAGCTCAAGGAACAATCCTGTTCCTGAAGGTCCTCTTCTCTCCTCCTATCAACATAAGCAGGACACTGGGGATACATAACTGCCTGCTCAGGGTTTGATTCCTGCTGTTGGTTCCCTGACAGCAGCTCCTTGTCCTTTTCCAGGTGCCACTGAGCCCTCAGAGGAGCTGTTGGCCATCCTGGGAGATATCCTGACCATCTCCCCCTGTTGCTGCTATTCTTGGAAGCCAAGGGTGGTGATCAGCTCTAGGGAGCAGCCCCTCGATGCTGCACAAACCTCAAAAAGCGGGAGGTGCTGCCAAGCAGGGGGAGCTGCCAGAGCCAGGGAGAAGCTGCTCTGAAGTGAATCCAAGGAAAACGGAGCCTGAAGAATGGGCTGGAAACTGGCTCCCTCACAAGGAATTTGATGATCTATCTAATGAAGGAGCTTGAGCGAGAGCATGAGCGCTTCCAAGATTTCCGGTATTTACTACTTCCAGCTGGGCTGTAAATACCACGCAAATGGCTTTTTAAATGGAATTTTCCCAATTCCGAGATTCGGGCCACGTAGAATGAAATGCAAACATGGAAAGCCTCTGGACTTCAGGGTGTGCTGGGCCTCCCTCTCCCCCCTGGTGTGAATCAGGAGAGCTCCTTCCCCACACATGACACTCATCTCCCCAGGGTGGAAGACAATGAAGAATGGGACATGACTCCTTTGGTTTTCAGAGCTCACCCACACTTCCAGGGCATTACAGGAGGTTCATCCTGACTTTGTGAGGGACACACAATGGGTGATTATCACTAACTCTGTTGTTTTATCCAGTCTGGATTCCAGCATGGATCTGGCACGAGCCTGAAGAGCCAATATCAGGCTGCAAGAGTGACAAAGGTTGTCCAAGAAGAAAAGGACAAGGCAGATTCAATCAAAATTAACATCTCTAAAGAGAAAATAAGTCCTAAATCCTGGGACATGGAACCTAAGACGTGCCAGCCATTCCAGTTATAGCTCACTGCTTGTGATATGGCTGTGTTGTATTGAACACAACAGGGCTGTGGGATAGGGACAATCCAGCCCCCAAAAGCTGGAATCTTTTCCACAGGCAGCAAGCTGCCAGCACTCCCTGCAGAGGCACAGCAGGCACCTCTGACAGGAGAGGAGGATCAGAGAATGGGTCAGGTTGGAAGGGACCACAGTGGCTTATCTGGTCCAACCTCCCTGCTCCAGCAGGGTCATCCCAGAGCACATGGCACAGGATTGTGTCCAGAAAACTCTGGAATATCTCCAGAGAGGAGACTCCACACCCTCCTGGGCAGCCTGACTGGAAAGATGTCCTCCTCATGTTCAGGTAGAACCTCCAAAGGATCAGTTCCTGCTTGTTGTCCTGCTGCTGGACACCATGGAGCAGAGCCTGGCCCATCCCCTGGCACCTCCCTGCAGACAGTGATGGGGTCCCCTCTTAGCCAAGACTGGCCCAGCTCCCTCAGCCTTTTCTCATTAGGGATATGAAACTACAGTGCCACAAGAGTGTGGCTGCTCAGCAAGAGCTGGGTGCACCCCAGCTCCCTGAACATCTCCTCCCCATGTAGGGAGTCCCTTCCTCACCCTCAGTGTCCCACAGCCACCCTGCCCTTGGCTCCACTGCATCTCTCCTCTTGGGCTGCAGCACAGCCTGAGCCTTGGCCAGCTCATCTCATCTCCAAACATCAGCAGGGTGAGCAGTGTGTCCTCCAAGGAGACATCCCATGCCTGAGTTTTGTCCTACAGATTCTTTGAGTGAAAAAAGAAAGCTGGGTGGGATGTGGGAGAAGTTAGTTCAGTCAACAAAGAGGTCTGTGCACACTGACAGTGCCTGTTTTGAGGAAAAGGTGGAAAGGCATTGCTGTACCAGCACTGACCTCATCAGAGCAGGAAGGAGATGAAAAATAAATCCTTCCCCAGGGTGATGTCCAAGTTAGGGGGCTGAAGGACACGGTCCTCACCGGTTGGAGCCAGTGGACTCTGCCACGTCCCTCTTCTCCCTCAGAGTGCCAACTTGACAACTTTTATAACCTCCCCAGGGAGAGGCTGTTCCAGTTGCCTCCTGTTCAGCATCACAAGCATCCCAGAAATCTGCCAAGTGGTTGGGATTGTGTAAGGCTGGGAGGGAGCAGAGGTTTAGAGGGATGACTATTTAGTCCACAGGATATCTGAGAGAGAGGATAATACAAGGGAAAACAAGGCCCAGTATCCTAACTGGGATATGGGGCTAAATGAAAGACACAAGGCAAGCTGCCTGCTGGTGAGGCCTTTTGGGTTTCTCCAAGCACAACAATGGGAGAGGGAGAGGTGGAGAACAACCAGAAAAAAGACAAAGCTCCAACTGCTCTTTGTGTCAGCCTAAAAATCCACATCAAGAGCTGAGGGCACTCCTTGATGAGACCTAGGGTTGGAGGTAGTCCATCCTCTCAAGACCAGTGACTTTGTCACATGCCATCAGCAATCCCAGTGTGGGGCTGGGACACAAGGCAGGATGATCCTTGCCAATCCCCATTCCTGGAACAGCAACCCCACTGCAGTGCACCGGGGTCATTCCCAATGCTGTGACCCTGCCCTCCCACCTGCACACCAGGAATCACCAGATTAGGAGCTCTGGGATGTGTCCTTCCTTCCTTCCTCAGCCAGGAGAGCATCACCTCCCTGAAGCAGGGGAGCCTTCAGAGATAACATCCCCTGGCAGCCCTGCTGCTCTCCCCTAATGTAATTCCATATCAGATCTCCACAGTGAATCCATCTTGCCTTGACAGCTAAGAACAACACTGCCAGCCACAGAGACTTATCCTTGCCTTAGGTCACCAGGAAAGCAGAAGTTGAACAAGGGTTGAGTTGGGTGAACACAGACCTGTCCCTAAGTGAGCCTAACCCAGGGCTTGGCTCTGATTGAAGAGGAGGCAGAGAAAGTTCAGGAGATGTCAAAGCTGGAAGGAGACTGGCTTGGAATTCACCCCAGAAGATGCAGACAGCAGCTGGTCTCAAAGCCAGCTGAACTGCCCTCTGCCCCCGAGAGCACTTATCCATAACCACAGCCTTGGGAAAGGAAATAATCTGCTTGAGATAAATCCTAAACTGCCTGAGGAGGAGCCAGTGCTTGGGGAGTGGATAGTCTAACACAATCGATAAGATTTCCAGTCCAGAAATTGGACAGAGGGACAGTAGGAGCAGACAAACTCTTGCTTTTGAGTTTTCTGAGGTGTTAACTGTTAAGCACAAATGTAGGAAAGCAGCAGAACTGTGAGGGGAAACTCAGAAATGAGAGGCTGGAACAGCAAAAATAAAAAGGAATATCATACATAGGATTATTTTCCCATGTCCAACAATGATCCTTGCTGGTGCTGGAAGAAAGCTCCACACTCAGTGACATGAAACCTTGGATCACGCTCTGATTTATCCAACCCGAATCGCTCATCTCTAGTGAATTTTTTTTTTTCCTTTTAATTAATTTCACTTCGCAAAGAGCTGCTTGGCAGCCCAGGCTGGCTCTCTGGTTCCCATTAACTTTGTGTTTCTTTCCTCTAAGCCCTGGTGGCTGTTTTCCATTTACCAAAGGCACGGGGAGGGGAGAGAAGAAGGCTCAGGGAGGAGAGCGGAGGCTCAGGCTGCTGGGACACCCAGCCTCGAGGAAGAAGCCTCTGGTGTCGGGCAGGACACACTGCTCCTCTTTGATTAAAGCCTTTGGCGGCTCTGATAAAAGGCCCTTAACTGCTTGTGCCACTCAGGGCATGGCAGAGATAAGGAGGGGAGACGAGGCCTCCCTGGGCCTGTCCCCGCGCCGGGCCGCGCAGGCCAAGAGGGCCGGGGAGCTTTATTCCAGGGCAGATAGCCGTGCCTTTTGTGACAATAAGAGGAAGTGAGATAATTGGGGGATTGAGGGAAACCACCCATGGAGACAGCACTTAGCGGGAATCCCAAAACTGGAAGGAAACCTCTGCTGGTTCCTTATCACGTTCCGACGTGGAGGCGAATGATGAATTGCCCCGCGGGGCAGGGACACGCAGCAGTCAGGGATCGTCCCGAGGGATGGTTGTCATTTGGGCCAGCTTGTTTTGGTTAGTTTTGGAAAAGGGGGAAGAGCAGAGGTGAGAGCTCAGCTCCCAGGATGGAGGAGCTGAGAAAGGGCTCCCAGGAGCTGCAGCTCCCAGCGCTGAGGAGGGATCACAGGGATCACCTTCCAGCACCAGCAGTGGGACTTCGCAGCAGCCCAGCACCTCACCCCACAGCAGTGCAGGGGTTAAACAGGCCACACACCCCACCTCTGACCTGGGGGACACTTTGGGCATCTCCTTGTTCCCTGCCTTACAGCCAGCTCAAAGCCAGCATGCCCATTTCCCATCCCTGCTCTGGCACATTCTATGTGAGCACAGTCACCTGGAGGGGACCGGTAATGCCACCTGTTTTCCACTGTTTACCCCAGTGGAAATATTAGGATTTCTCAGGTTTTTGTTTTTTTTTTTTTTTTTTACTTTGCATACCTGTACACAACCCACGTGCTCCTACAATATCTGGGGAATTCACCAAGGACGTGGGAGAGATTTCCACTGCCCTCCTGCCTCCTCTGCCAGCACTTCCCAGCCCTCCCTACCTTAGACTGTGTGTCTGCACATCCCAGTGCTCCAGGGGTTATGTTGCTAAAAATAATGACATGTGTCTGACTGATAGGGTGATGCAGGGAAGTGGGAAAGGCTCTGCTGTGGGGAGAAATTCCTGCTGCCTTGGTGCTTGCTGCCTTCTGGTAGCTTCTCCATAGAGGAAATCCCAAGAAGGGCAACAGGGCTGGCAGAAACCAGCTCCTGCCCACCCCTTGTTGCATCCAGCCCTGGAAATCCCCTATTTGTTTCCAAGTAAAACTGATCTAAAGTTTTTGCTATCTGAGTCCTACAAGTGGTGCTGCATTAAAGCATTCCCACTGCTCTGGGAGAGGAGGGGAGCGACCACAAACCCCTCATGCCTGCCCAGAACAATTATCCCAGCACTATCGGGGGCTCTTCATGCCAGGACGAGCTGAGCAGTCACTGGAAAGCCCTCACAGTTTGATCCCTAAAGCTCCTAAAGGGCCTTGGACATCATGGGTTTCAATCCCAGGCACCCTTCAGTAGCCTGAGCATTTCTGCAGACAGAAAACTGTCTCCCAGCTGTGAGATTGCCCTGAGTTGAAAACTGGGCAAAATACAAACTGTCAAGGTATCTCCACTTGGAGATTAAGCCTGTCTGAGGGGCTGCAGATAAGTCATCTTTATCTCCAGCACCAGATATCTTTCCAAATGTGGATTCATGGTGGGTGAAAGGCACTGCCAGCCCTCCAAACAGCTCATTCCCAACCCAGCAGAAATGGGATTTTAGAGTTTCCCAGCCCACAGCCCTCATGCCTTGCTCATCCTCCAGCATCATTTGTTGCGTGCTATTTTTGCCAAAAAGTCAACTATTGGAGGAAGGAGACAAAGGAAAGTATTTTCTCACTGAATATCTAAAATACTCTCTTTCTTTCACTTTGATGTTTTTCAGCCCACAAAGGCAGTTGTCCTTGGAGCTGTCCAAGGGGAAACATAAGGAAACAATGCTGACAGTCATGTTGGGAGGGGGAAAACACGAAGCAGGGAGCAGGCAAGCTCTGACCTTTTCTCTTGGTGCAGTGGTAGATCTGGCCGTGCTCCTGGGAGATGGGGTAGGGGTTGGCAGGAGGCAGCAGGTCCTGGGAGGTACTGGACACCCCGTTCTCACACTGGTACTGGGAGCCCAGGTTGGAGGAGGCAGAAAGGACCCTGGTCTCACCGCTGAAGGGGCTGTGATTCGAGGACACTTTTTGTCTCACTGTGCTCCTGGGAACAACCGGGTACTCTTTACTACAAGCAAAGAAACAGAAGAGGAACAAGTCAGCAAAGCAATCAATTAATAAATAGATCAGAGGATTAATAAATGAAGGCAGCACATTAGTGTCATGGAGTTTGTTTTGGCTTTCAGGGAAATGCAGATATCCCTCCCGGGAGGCTACAGCCCCGTCACACTTTATCCATGCAGAACTTGTTATTCCCTTTCCTTTTAGTCCCTTTAAATTCATGCCTTTTCCACCACCACTATTTTATACACACACATAAAATACATAAATGCAGTTTCAGCAAAATAAACATGGTTTCTATTTACATATTGTAACATTTATAAGGTACATACTGTTCGTAATGTATTTGCAATATGCACATGCATGTAAATAAAACCAGCATTCCTGCCAGCTGACTTGGAAACTAATTAAATATTTAGGGCTACTTTTTTCCCTTATAGTAGTTGTCCCCATTCCTTTTGCCTGGAGTGTGTCAGCCTGCTTGCCCTGGATGGGGGATCCCTGCACCACAGAAGAAGCTCAGGAAAGAGAAATAAATAAATCACTGAGGTCTGATGCACACCAGAGCCTCAGCAGAGCCAGGATGGGAGGGAAAGCCTGGATTGTTCTCTTGCCCCCAGATCTGGTTTGAAGTCAGGATGCTTTGCCAACACAGGCTGGAAATCCCCTCTCCTCAAAGACCCTCTGGTGTTTTTTGGAGATGTTTCTCCAAACACATTGGCAATGTGACAACCCCAAAGATGATTCCTGCTCTGCAGGGAGAGCTGAAGCTAAACAGGGGGTCTCAGACACTTCAGGTGAGGTAAAAATCTCCTCCTGAACCAAAAGATTTGATCAAATGCATAAAGATCAGGTAGTGCAGCACCCCAAAGTGTCACCAGGCTCAGAGCAGCCACAAAGTGCTGATTCCAACACAAGTTTTCTCCTCTGAGTCTGTAACCATTGGACCAAGCTGGCTTTGAGGTACCCCCCTCACCTGTCCAAAATCATTGTACTGGAGCTCCTTAAATGCCATCCACTGGCTCACCTGGCCTCTTCCATGCAGAGGAAGAGCCCTGAACCTGCAGTGACACCCCTCAGGGAGGATCTATCACCGTAGACCTCAGAACTTATTTACCAAACTTAACAATAGCAATCATATAAACCTAGGCCAGCAGGGAGCTTTCATCCAAACCACTGCTGTGCTGGCTGCCAGAAACATCAGCAACCGAGCTGGAATGGAAGGGAAATTCACCCAGGAGCTCAAACCCAAAGAAATGTGGCTCTGGTTGGGCCATGAAAGCTTTCCCAAGCCCAGGAACTGGGGGCTTGCCAAGGACAGCCTGCTCCAAAGGTGGGGCTTCATCCCCTGGAAGCAGCATTTGCTCAGAACTAAAATCCAGGCTGTGCACAAGGAAGAAAAGACAGATGGACTGGGAGGAAGCAGAGATTTATCCCTTGGACAGCCAGGGCAGCAGTGGATGCCAGGAATTGTGGTGGGATTCAGAGGACCTGCACTGTGGACACCCCACACTTAATTCCACCAGGAGATTTAGCTGGAGCACAGCTTTTGTGGCTTCTGGGGAAGGTCAAGAGCCATCAAACCTCAGGGATGACCCTCAGATCTTCTGGGTTCTAAGGGATCTCCCAGCCCTCCCTGGTGATAGTTTTGAGCTCCCTGTTCCACCTTCACACCGTGATCCTCAATGAAAACTGTACCAACAGAACACCCCTAAGCTGCACCCCCACCTTGTTTCCCTTCCAAGGAGTTCACCTGCAAGGAGGTGACTCCTGGATGTGCCCTTAGCTCTCCTTCCTGAGGAGAGGCTGCCTGGATTGGCTGGGTTCACCTCTCTTAGGCCCACACAACGAACATCCAATTCCCAAAAAATGACAGAGCCTCATGTTGTTTCCCATGGGAACCTGAGAGCTCCAGTGGAGGAGAGAGAGAGGGACATCTCATGGCATGATGCCAGGCCGTGTGACACCTAGGAATATCTTTCACTGGTAGATTTAGCCATAGTGGGTAAATCTGGATGAAATCCTAGAGGTGTTTTCCAGTCTCAGTGATTCCATGACCCTTTTCAAAGGGTGTCTTTTGGAACATGATCTCCATGGGGGTTTCTGACCATAAATTCTCAGTGGGACCCCATAAAGGTCAGGCCCTTGCTGTGCCAAGCCCCACACAACCCCACCCCAGATACTTCTCACCCAAACCAACACTTTTCTCTCTTTCAAAGGATAGCTGAGAGCAGGAAAAAGTGAACAACCTGATTAGGGCTTTTATTTCTTGAAGAAAAAACTATTTTCCTAGAATCATGAAGGTTAGAAAAGACCTCCAAGGTCAAGTCCAACCTCTGATCAACACATTGCCGACTAAATCAGAGCACTGGATGCCACATCCAGTCATTCCTTGGGCACTTTCAGGGATGGACACTCCACCACCTCCATGGGCAGCCCATCCCAAGGCCTGACCACCCTTCCAGTGAAGGAATTCCTCCTGGTGGCCAAAGAGAAGCTCAGCTTCTTTGAGGCCAAGAAGGAGCTGTTTGTCTGCAACAGCAATACTTCAATCCCAAGTGCCAGAGCACAGGAGTGTTGGGTTCCAGATTTTCCCAGGGAGCAGGAGAATCTCCATGGCCAGGAGAGAGGACTGTGGTGCTCTGGGGGATGCAGCAGGAGCTGGGAGTCACTCAGGAGAGGGAACAGGTTGGAGTCACCAAGTTTCCAAACAGCAATTCCCAGGAGGTATCGCAATAACTTCTCTCCAGACTGAAATATTTCCATTTCAGTCAAAACATGTTGGGTGCTATTTTTGCCAAAAATCAGCTACTGGAGGAGGGAGACGAAGGGAAGTGTTTTCTCACTAAATATCCAAATATTCTCACAAATATCCAAAATATTCTCTTTCTTTTCAATTCACAAAGGCCGCTATCTCTGTAATTCTACATTTCCTTCCTTACAGGAGCTGAGCTGAAATAAATCTTTGGTATCTTCTAAAGCAACAACCATCTCAAAATATTTCTATTTTTTTCCTGAGCCCACTCAACATGTAGAGTGCACACCTATAATTTTTAAAGACTGAAGGACAAACTGAAATGGATAATTTTTTTTTTCCTTAAAGTCACCATTCCTAAAGTAGTGGTTGTCATCCTGAGCTATGGTTTAGTAGAATGAAAGGTTTCTGTCATATCTAGAAATTTTGCTGTCCAAAAAAAAAACCTGTAGTAAAGTAAGAAGGGGGGAAAAAGTATTAAACCTTGACTTAAACAATGTAGGAAATTGTCCTCATAGCAAGGATGAGGTTGTTGATGCTTCTGGGCCAAAATATTAGTTTTACATGGGGTGTTAAAGGGCTTCTTTAATTTTTGCATTAAAAATTGCAAAGCTAATTTTTTTTTTAAGTTGATTGGGAAAAGAATTTAAAAGGAAAATAACCTATCCCTGGTCTATTTAAAGTCTGGTGGAAGCTAATAATTAATATTTAGTTATTATATTAAAATAGCAGAAGAGAAGCAGCAAAGGTGCTGTGTAATATTTTGATTTTTGTTAAAACTTGGGAAAAGAAATCATGGATGATGTCCAAGACTATTGGTACTGGAGTCTGGACTCTGTTCTTGCCTCCCAGCTGGCCAGAGGTTCCCCAAATCCACAGGGCTGGGTAGCAGCTCTGCAGAACTTCCCAGCAGCACTCACATTCCACTTCAAATTCCTCAGAGAACTCCCACCCTACAGATCAGGCCTGGCAAGTGAACCCCTCCTGCAATCCCAAATCCCAAATCTCACCTCTGCCTGGTGCAATTAGGAACTCACTCTCATTTTCTCTCATGACAACTTCCCCTTTCCCCAGCCAAGTGATGCTCTCACCACGACAGACCCAAGAGTTTTGTAAGATCACCTCTGCCACCAACTCACAACCAGAGAAGAATTCAACATGATTTTGCAATCTCAGAACTAGAAACCTTGCTGGCCACTGCAAATTACTAATAACTGGAAAAATGATAAATTCAGACCTGCACAGAGCAACATCCAGTTCACTTTCTTGCTTATTACTACAATCTAAGAGAATAAAAGTTTTCCAGATGTTTTCATGTGCAGACATGATGTACCAGCCAAGGCATAGTAAAAGAAGCTGCCAGACAAAAACCTGGTTAAAAATCTATTCAAAAATCCACAGTTTAGAATCAGGAAGCTCCTGCATTGAAGCATCCAATCCCAACTGGCCCTAAACAAGTTATTTTAGAAGATGGTCCTGATATTTCTGCAACAAAACATTGGATACCTCAAGGTTTTCCAGAGCTGCTGTAGCTCATGGCAACAAGGCTTCCAAAGACTTATTAAATATCAGATCCCAAGGATCTGTTGGAGGTCAAGATGAAGCATGACACGGGAAAGGATTTCCTTTCCATGTTTTCACAGCAGCCTTGGAAATCCCTGAACTGTCTAAATCTTGTTCACAACATCAAATCTTAGTGTAAAATCTGACCCAAGGATGAACACAGGGATTCCTCTCCACTCTTTCCAAATTTCCAGGAGATTTTAACTCCTCCTTGGGCAGTCCCAATAAAGGACAAATATTTGTCACCCCATCAGTGCTGTCCCCTCTACCCAGCACAGAATCAACCCCCAATTCCAGATGTGCAAACACAACTCAATGGCTTTGGGGTTTATAACTCCCAGGCCACCAATTGTTATCCTTCCTGCTGAGGCTCAGGAGGAGGGAAGAAGTGCAAGTCAGCCATAACAGACACAGCAAAAGGAAGAAGGGGGGAAAAAAGTGCCTGGAATAAACAGATCATCTCCCAGGGAAAAAAAAATCAAACCAAACCCAGTTGTCAATGTGCATTCATTTCAGCTGATTTCCAGCATAATGAAACAAAATTGAACCACACTCAAGAGGCTGTCTGGAAGGGGATAAACTAGAGCAGGAAAGGACATGGTAGGAGAGGAATTACTGAGGACTTCCTGCAGTCTCAGCCTCTGATTAAACACAACCCCTCTCTGTCGTGTCTAACAGAGAATAACACCTGAGACTGGATGTGCAGCAGCACAAACAAAAATATCCACTGAGGAACATGGGAATCTGCTCAGTGCCCCATTCTCCTCCAACACAGCAAATGTCCTGACCTTCCTGCCAGGACCTGAGGGGCTCCAAGATCCCTGGGTTGGGATGGGAATCTCAGGCAGCTGAACAAGGCCAAGTGCTGGTGCTGTGCAGGGGCAATCCTGGGATCAGTCCAGGCTGGGGATGAAATGATGGAGCAGCTCTGGGGAGGAGGGATTGGGGGTGCTGGTGGGGGAGAGCTGGATGTGCCCCAGTGCCCAAAAACCTCCCGTGTCCTGGGATGCTTCCCCTGCATCATGGACAGCAGGACAAGGGAGGGCTCTTCCCCACTCAGGTGAGACCCCACCTGCAGAGCTGCCCCAGCCCTGGGCCCAGCACAGGGAGGACCTGGAGCTGCTGGAGCAAATCCAGGAGGCACCAGGATGGTCAGAGGGATGGAACAGCTCTGCTGGGAGAGCTGAGATTGGAAATTGTCTCTGGGAAAGAGAAGGTTCCAGCCTGACCTACAAGAGAGTTGGAGAGAGACTGTTTACAAGGGCCTGGAGGAACAGAAAAAGGGGAAATGGCTTCACAGTGACAGAATAGGTTTAGATGGAATATTTGGAAGAAATCCACCCTTAGAAGGTGAGGAGGCCCTGGCACAGGGTGCCCAGAGAAGCTGTGGCTGCCCCTGGATCCCTGGAGGTGTCCAAGGACAGGCTGGATGGGGCTTGGAGCACCCTGGGATGTGGAAGGTGTCCCTGCCCATGGATGGGGTGGGATGAGATGGGCTTTAAGGTCCCTTCAACCTAAACCATTCCATGATGATCCTGTGGTCTGTTAGCAACTCCTCTGAGCAGTGCCCAAAGCCATCTCTGCAACCAACCCAAGAACCAGCAATGGAAAAAAACAGGTAGAGACCAAGAGCTCTCATTAGCAGAAATAAAAAGATAAATTTCTCCAGAAAAAGATGCTGGAGTAAGAGGAACACAAGAGGAGCTGGAGAATGGATGTGGGCAGAGGCAGCACCTCATCCCTTTGTGCTGGGCTGAGCTGTTGCTGATCAAACCCTGCTGCTGAGATCCCCAGAGAAAGGTCAGTGACAGAAACTACAGCTACCCTGTGTTTCTTGAGTGGCTTTCTCACTTCAAAAAAGCTGTGAATAAGTGAGGTCTGCCCAGCTTCCCTTTGGATTTCATCTGAATTCTGTCAAATTCTACAGAACACACTTCAACCAGGACCAGGAATATTTCCTGGGGGATGTGTGCTGGAGGAAAGCATCCCCTCCCCAGCAGATATTATAATGCCAAATCTCACACTGAAAACATTTCAGACAGAGGCTGACCCCTGGGAGATTTCAGTGACAAAACCTGGGAAATGGAAGCGGATTAAAGATGCAGTGAGAAGATACAGGAAGAACCAGGTGGTTTGCAGCAGACCAAGACTGATATATTTGAGTCAGCCTGGTGCCCACCAGTCCAACCAGATGTTGGAATGCAAGGGAACACCAGAGCTCATCCATTTCTTCTGCTGGCACCCCAAAATGCACTGTCATCTCTGTCAACCTGGCTCTGACTCACTGAGCTGATTTTGTGTCCTCTGTGCCTGGCCCTGTTTCTGCTCTCAATGACACATGGGAATCTCTGGAATAATTCCTCTGGAGCCAAGAAGATTGCTGTGGATCAATGCCAAAGGCAGCAAACTGGCTCGTGATCCCTGACAGAGAAAACACAGTCAGACTGTGCTGTCACTCCTCCCTGTCATGTGCAGCATTCTGGATTTTTTGTCACTTTTCAAGGGCTCAGAGTACCCATCCAGGGAGTCACCATTTCATGGCATCATCATTCCCCTTAAAACCTTCCCAACAGAACCTTCAAGGGTTGAACTGCATTAATTTACAAAATTAATTAAATTACAAAATAACCAGACCAGCAGAAGCTCCTCAGCCCCCATAAGAACCACGCCAGACAATGGGAGCTGCAGATGAGCAGCAAGAATTGGTTACTGGGTTAACCAGAATTGTTCCCTCACAGTGCTCCAGACCCACACTTGTAGTAAAACTCACATCCCTCTATGCATTTTCCTTCCTTTTTAATGTTTTTGGGGGTGTTTTCCCTAAAAATAAAAAAAAAAACCTCAACCTCGTGCTCAGAAAATTGAAAGCTTTGAAAAACCTCTTCTTCCCAGAGGGTCCATCCTACCAAGGAGGCTGCTGAAGGCACCTCTTGTGCTTCAGGAAAGAAGGGCAGTGGGAGGAAAATGAACTTTCACTGGAATTTGGATCTCTCTGGAGCTCGTGGCTCCTCTTTTTTAGCGAAATCCTCTGCTGCTGAAAGTCTTCACACCACTCCTGAATGAAGTTCCACCTTATTTCTTTCTGGGAAATAGGAGGAAAAAACCAACATGGGAGGCCCTGGAAAGGAGAAAGCCATGGAGAGGGATGGACTCAAAGCCATTGTGAATGAATGTCAGGTCAGAAGTTTCTGGTACAAAAGGCTCTGAACTGTTATAAAAATGTGAAGTTTTCCAAATACTTTTTCATAATGAAGGAATAGCACTCAAAATGCATCCCACCATATTCTCCAAGGGCAGAAATGGGCATCATTCCCCTAAAGCCAGGATAGACTGACTGGTCCATCACTGGGAAACAACGTCATAAACATACATTTATATATTAAAATATATCACATATTAATTTAATTACATTTTAATATATATTTATATGTTAAATCTATATAAACCCACAAAAGGCAGGGCATAGTTCTGCAATATTCTCAATCCTGAATGGTTCTTTATCTCATAGACACAACCTATTTTTTATAGCTACAATTTATTTATATATATAACTGATTTTATATATGGTTTTATATATTTTCATATATAATTTTGAATATATTCATATATCTACATAAAAAACCCACAAAGGTGGGCACATATTTGCAACCTTGAATGGGTCTTTATTTTACTATAATCATCTTATCCTGCCCTCCCTTAAAAAAAAAAATGCCACCTTTGTAAAGGCACACAACCATTCCTCTGCTAAGTTATTAAAATGAACATCAGAAATTATCCAGTAAAGGCAAGGATTTTAACCCTTCCAGCCCTGCCAGGCCTGAGTGGGTGTATTTATATATTCCAATATATTCCAAGAGTTTCTGTTCCCTGCATCACCGACCGCAGCCCCTGCATAAAAATGCCAATCAATTTTTAGCACGGGCTCAGCGTGGCTGGATGCCATGCTCTTCATATGGCACTGAGCCCTTCCTAAGAGTCCTCCCTGTTCCACCTCCTCTCTCCTGCTCCAAAAAAAAAAAAAGCCCTTGAATCCAAACCTTCAAATCTTTCCAGTGGCTGTAATGAAAGGGTGGTTTGGCAGCAAAAAGAATATTGGCAGGGGGGAGAACACATCATCACTCAAGTTCCAGTAGAAGCTGGGAGACTGGCACGGGGTGGGGGGAGCTATTTCAAGGGGTAGTGCCACCATAAATAAATAAATATTGACAGATCCTGCCAGGATCTGTTGGAAAGGGCAGGCAGGGAACACAGGGCACATTCAGGAGCCCACGGAGATGATTTCGATGGAGCAGATTAAGTGCTGCCTATACCTTTTTTATACATCTCTCTTGGCTTTTCTGGGGCTGAGTCTGAACATGTTTGTACACAGGAGGACATTTGCCCAGTTTGGGTGGGTTCCAGGCGTGTTTTCAGGATTGCAGGAATTATTTGGTGCCTGACTGCACAATTTTCCTGGCTATGGAGAGCCATGCTCACATCATCAACTACAACAAGCAGAAGTGACCACCTACAGCTGGCTCCTGGGTGGGCAGTGGGAAAAACCCTCCCATCAGAAGGTCCCAAAGCAGGTCCCTCCAGCAGGAGCCAGAGAATAAAGGATCTGAGTGGCTCCTCCCCTCCTGGAAAATGCTCTATTGAGAATCTCCATCTGTCTTAGTTAGCATCGTGGGTATGGCACCATTCCTGCAAAACATTTGCACCAGGAAGCAGCTTGACACATGGAGAAAGTTCCAAGTGAAGGGAAAAGCACGAAGTTAATTACCAGCAGGGCCTGACATTTAGAAAAGGACATTAAACAGGATTTTCAAACAAGATTTAGTCTTGCTTTTCAGCTTAAGTACTTGCAGCCAAACCAGAGATTCTAAAAGGCCTCCTCAGCCACCTGGCCCTGGAGATCCCAACATTTTCTAACCTTTCCTTCTTCAACCTGAAACCACCACACCTCTGCTCCTGCTCTGCACATCCAGAACCGAGCAGGCAAACACTCTCCTCCTGCCAAAGCCCCTCCAAAGCCAGCAACAACAGAGCACAAGACTCTCCACCACCACCTCCAGAGACAGCTGGAGCAGGCTTAAAAACCCTACTCCCAAAACAAGGCTGGGAGCTTTGTCTTTAAAGCACTGTCACCTGGGAGAAAGGAACACTCTGGTGGCCAGAGCTACTCTGAGTTTTTTAAGGGTCTAAGTCCACGTGCAGCCTCAGAGAGGAGAGTTTAGTGCAAAGCTAAAGGCTGTTCTGGATGGGGACATGTCTGAAAGAAATGCGAAGTCCCTGTGGCCAAGACAGCATCCCACAAGGGAGCTCCTGCCTCTGCCACCCAGCAATTAAAGAATTCCCCTGGGAGCAGAAGGTCCAGGATTTTGGCCCCATGTCCCAGGAATATTTCAACAACCTGATGTAGAACACCCATGCAGATGCCAAGGCAGGGAGTGGCACCATGTCCCGGGTCAGGGACGTGCCAAGCAAGGCCCAGGTGGCTCTGGTGACCCTGGGAGGGTCCCCATGAGGGTGGCACACGTTACCTCTGCATCCTGGACATCCTGTGGAGCTCCATGTCGTCACTGCCACGGAAGCCTTTGGCAAAGGGGTTGTTCTCAATCTTCAGCTGGGTGATCTGAAAGGGAGGAAACACAGTGGGGTCATGGCCAGGGACAGAGGGGACAGTGGTTATTAAACCCAGGTGGGATGGGAGGGAAAATATGGCTTGCAGGAACTCCAGTCATCCCTCAGCTCAGGCACTGACCACTCCAGATGGGCCTTTCCCTGGAATGTTCCACAGGAAAAATATCTCCTGTCAACAGCCTCTCGCTTCTCCCAGGCTTGTCCCATAACTAACACGTGGGACTGCTCACACACATTTTTCTCTGGAGAAAATCTGCTTTCTGAGAGTTTCATTTTGCTGTTGGGACAGAAAGGGCTTCACTGCTCAGAGGACCAGGGATGGAAGTTGGGTCTGAACAAATCCCAACAAGTATTTTCTCATCAATGCACAGGCAAGACTAAAACCTCACCTCTCAGACCCTGCACCCTCTCTCCCAGCCCAGTGAATCTCACCCTTTGGGGGTTTCAGACCAGCTAAATGTGCTCCAGGTGCTCTGCATCTGCCATCCTGCCCCACAGCTGGCAGCAATGCATGGACTCATTACCTAAATTACTTTGAGGGCAACTTCACCTGTGACCATCAAACCCTGGAGGAATTTTTGTCTCCCCATCACTTCTAGTTTGCTCACTAAGTGAGAGTCTAAAGTTTAGCCAGATTAATCCCCTCAGTCTCAACTTTGGTCCTCTTAAAATACTAAATTTAACATTTAAAGCAGCTTCTAGACAGACCATGCCCTTACCCAAGGACTGTGCTGCTCCAAGAGGTTCAATCACCTCCTGCACTACTTTTCCTGAGGGTTTTGGTGAGCAGGGCTTGTCATTTAAGCCAATATTCATTGTGGACCAGCAACACCCTCAGCTGCCCTGTGGATTTTGTAAAAACTCCCTCTGCCCTGCCAAATCAGATTCAAATGCTTTGGTGCCTTGGCAGGAGAGGACTGAGCCTGGACCAGGTGTGATATTGCTGCAAAGCCCCAAAATTTGGGCAGAAGAGGGGAAATTTCCCTTTTTTTCCCTCTTGTCTCCATCACTGCCTGGCAGTCTGAGCTCTCAGCAAGGAATCAGGAGACCCTTGCCCAGGAGGAAAGACAACCCCATGTTTGCCACTGGAGGAGCTTCACGCTCTCACCACGTTTTATGGAAACCCCGTCCTTCCTTCCCATTGAGAGCTGGCCAAGGGGAAGGAAAGAGCTCAGGATCAAGGCAGGGAGAACAGAGAGAGGTTCATGCTCACAGAGTCAAGCACAAACAACCAGGCCCACCTCCCTGCCAAAATCCAGAGAGGAAAATCTGGCTCGCCCAGTGTCAATAGCAAACCTCGCCAGGTGTATGCACAACCAGATTATTTTGCTCTTTTCTTGTCTTTTTGCATATTTTTTTCCAAGGACCGCTTGTTTATTTGCCATTTTTGCCTCATTCAGCCCCAATCTTCTTCCAGAGCCCCCCACCACACTTACACTTATCTCCACAGGCATTCCCATTAAATCAGGACCACACTTCAGCACATAAACAAGCCCTTGGCACTTTTGGCACTTTTTTTTTTTTTGTCCCTCATTTCAGATTTCAAAGAGAAGGGTAAACAAACAATCTTTTGGGGTCAATTTGCCAGTTGGGCCATTCTCTAGCAATAAAACAGAGGTGCATTTTGTAATTAAAAGCCCTGAATTATTACACAACCAGCTGTGTATTTTGCAAAGCAACTGCCTATCGGTTTGAAGGTGGTGACTCTTCTAGAATGAATAATAGGCATTATTCAACATTTTGAATGTTCCTGAAGCCCTGTAAATGTAGGAGTTGTCCTCCCTTGCCGACCCCAATGGCAATATTTGCTCACATAAGCAAAGTCCTTCAGTGAGTGAGGATTTACAGGATTGGCACCAGCACACAAAGGCACAAAGGGCCGGATTCATCCCAACCTGACCGAAGGCATTTTAACCAAGGCGCCTGCACTGGGAGCCTCAGCTCCCTGCTGGAATCAAGGGAGGGACAAGGGGACTGCCAGAGGGCTCTGGGGTGGGTGGCAGTGACTTCACAGGTCCCCAGTGCACTCTGGTCACTGGAGGAGGAGCCAGCAGTGCCCCAGCCCCTCGTTTAAGCCCCTCAGTTGAATGCTCCGTTTGATTCTTCAAGGTTTTAATGACCCACAAAATAGCAGCCAAAATATCAAAATGGGGACCTCAATATTGCAAATCTGGTGGTTTAGGAGAAGAGAAGTCCCCTAACCCACAGCAGGAACACACTTAGAAGCAAAGGTGCTGATGCTGGTGGCCAAAAGCCCCAAGAGAATCCCAGCCAACTTCAGCCTCCTTAAAATTAAGGATCTGCTGGATTGAAGGCATCTAAAAACCAGGGACTAAAGATTTAGAATTAATTCTCAGACCTTTGGTGGATTGGTGCTCCCAGAACAAAGTTTCCCCAGGTGACACCTCATGGTATCAGCCACCACAAAGCCAGGAGAGCCCAAGCCAGATTTAACAAAACTGTACACAACAAACTAGAAAACAGAGAAAAAGCTGGTGAATCCCTGCTTTAGCAAACAACCTGTGGAAGAAATTTCGTTTGGCCACGTTTTTGCCTGACTTCCAAACTATTCCAGAGGTGGAAAAGCAAACTCAGGGGTGGAAATAACCTTCTTCTGGATCAGCTTTGCCACAGCAAAACTGAGTTTAATTGACTATAACTCACGGGGAGGCAGGGGGGGAGAAAAGCTGTCAGAAAGTCAAATGACAATTACCTCATGAAAAATAAAACAAAATACAACGTCCTGAGAGGTCATTAAGACAGAGTGCCCAGGGCTGAATTGTACAGCACAGGTTCAATAAAAATGAAGGGCTTTGTTTGTGTATTTGTTACTGACAGCAAAGTTTCGCTGGTTCTGAAGCTGCCACAGACCCTTGGAGACCAGAGCTTTGCAGGGTGAAGCCTCCCAGATTTCCACTTTTCAGGGCTTGTCTGACCTATGGGTTCATCTTCACTTTAATGGGAAGTGACAGTTCCCAGTGGAATTGGGAATCCCAAAGGAATCCCTGGGCTGCTCTCCTTTCTCTGGGCTAATTGGCCACAAAGCTCTTCTGCTGAGACCTTCCCACCAGCATGACAAAATTTAGCTTTGCATGGACTTAGGTCGAGGAATGATGCTTTACTTCTTTTTCCTTTTCCACAGACATACATTTATATGGGATTTGTGCCTAAGGGCTCATGAATATGGCCAAAATCAAAACTACCATTTTGTAGTTTTTTTTTATCAAGAACCTAATATTTTTTCCTCAATTGTTTCTCACTTTAAAGAAATTGGAACTAAGTTAAAACTTTGTTAGGGGTGATGTGCTCCACACCAGGTGCTCTGGGCTTTATTTTATTTATGTATTTTGCTTGCAACTTCTTTTTTTTTAAGCACTTAAGCTAAGGGAAAACACTTCACCCTGATCTTTTTGGGATCTTCTGGAACTAAGAAAGGTTGGGCATTCTAGAAAAGGAATGTTCTGCAAGGAATGTGGATCCTGAATTTCTGAATTCTCACTCAGGTGAGAAATGAAAACTGATGGGAGGGGGGGGAAAACAAATCACCTTTTAGTGATGAAGAGGTGCAGGTGATCACCCTTGAGAGGTGCAGAGCACTCCTGGAGCTCCCCTCTCCATGGGATCCAGTTCTCCCTGGCCTGCAGGTGCCCATGGTGCTGCTCAGGGTGGCACAGAGGGACCTGGAGCAGCTGTGCCAGGAGCTCCCCTGGGGCTGCAGAGCACACAGACTTCCCTGCCAGGCTCTCACATAGCCCAGGTGGGAACCAAGGCAGGATGGAGGAGGAAGCCAAACCAGAGGAGTGGGAAGGAGAGAAACAGATGCAGACAAGGTGGCTGCTGAGCCCAGGGACACGTGGGCCAGGCAGAGGAGCTGGATGGGGAGCTGGGACTCAGAGCCCCAGGAGAAGGGAGGGGAGAGTTCCTGCAGAGGGGAGAAGAGGCTGAACCCAAAGCAGTGAAGGAAATGGAAAGGACTGGGAGGCTGGTGGGGGAGACTGGGGTGAGACAGAGGGGCTCACTGAGGAGCCTGCTGCCTGATCTGGGACACAGGGAGCAAGGATGGGAACAGAGACCTGGCACAGAGTTTTGGGGGAAGGAGATGAGTCTGCAGGCAGGATGGATGCCAGATCCAAGGGGAGTCTTGGCCAAGCTTGAGGAGAGGGGCTGCTTTCAGGACCAAAAGGGTCCAGGGGCTCAGGGCTGGCTGAGCACCCCATCCCAGGGCTGGCAGGGAGCAGAGACAGGACTGGGGACAGAGGGGGACAAGGCTGGTTCAGCCAGAGTTGTGAAGGGCCCTGGGAAGAAGCACTGCCCCACCAAGGCCTGGAACAGCTGCAAGGATCATGAGGAGCCCCAGAGAGGGTCAGGGAGAGAGCAGCAGCTCCCTGCCATCCTCAGGTGCCCCAGAGCAGCAGCTCCCTGCCATCCTCAGGTGGCCCAGAGCTGCACAGAAGCCACCAGGGCTGGTGATGAAGAGGAGCTACTTGGTGTCACCTTGCTTAGCCCCAGGGAGCTCTGTCTCTCCCAGCACTTGGGGGAGCCCTCTTTGGAGATGAGTCTGCCCTGGGTAAGGAGAGGGGCTGTCCCCTCTTGGCAGCCAGATGGAGAAGCACAGGAACAATGAGCCCGGGCAGGGCAGGGAGAGCCTGGGGGGCTGCACAGGGGAGTCCCACGAGATGCCAGCCTGGCCATCACACTGGTGGCCTCTGTGGAAGGGGTGGAGGTGGCCACCTGCAACCTGAGACAGGGAAAATGGAGCTCTGAGGAGAAAACACCCCACACCCAAGGACCTGCCCTCCTCCAGCCCTCAAGGACAGTGACAAGAAGCCACATGCTCAGAGGGGACAGGCAGCTCTCCAGAACTCCCAGAGTGGAGCACCAGCTGACTCACCAGCATGATTTTAGCACTGAGTCTTTTTCTTCCCTTCCCTCTTTTTCCTCCCCTTTTCAGGGGAAGGATGAACCTCTGTGTTCAGAAATCCCACCAGATATCTGGCAGTGAATCCAGCCTCCAGCCATGCCCTGCCCCTCCCTGGTGCACGCAGCATTTCTGGGTGCCTGGAACATCCCACCTGGGGCTAACGTTTCCTCAAAAGAATTTTGGCTACCAAGAATGCTAAATAACTTAGGGTGGGGGAAAAAAATCAGCATAAAACCGGATATCCTGGGGCGGGGGGAGCCAATATAAAGCCCAAGCCCAGCTAAGGGGGAAAGTAGGTTGTAAAAATTAATGAGAATAATTGTTGTGAATTCTTGCTTTTGAAAGAACCCTCGTGAGGGGAGAACCTTAATTATTTCTGTCTATTAGGTTCATTTCCTGGTCCTAAGCAGAGAGCTCATACCTAATAAATATGAGCCAGTAACACAATGATTTAAGCTACAGCAAAATGGTGCTTAACTGCAGGGAAAGTTAATATTTGGGAATCAACCTGATTGCAAGCACCCATTGTGTAAATGGCAAGGAAATGAAATGTGCATGTGACCTTTTTTAACACCTCAGTATTTCTGGGGTGTTTTTAAGGGTAGCAGAGAGGGGGGAGGTGACCAATGGAGCTGCTGACAACCGCCCTGAAAACTTCACCAAAACTCTCTTCATAGCCTAAGCCTCTTTTTGGGGAGTAGGGCTGAGGAGAGCGAGATCCCAGGGTGCTTAAATATCTTTTCAGGCTGTCTAAAATATCAGGGGAAATAAGCACAAGCCCTACATTGGGATTGCAGCTGTGCTCTTGAAATAAATTGACCTATCTGGAAGCAGGCAGGTATTTCTATAAGCTGTGTAAGCATGGACTCAAATGCATTTTGGGGTGAGTCACACAGTTCATTCTGTAATAGAATTCAGCTCTAAGAGAGCTCTTGAAACCTAAACCCCATGCAGGGATGTATTTGTGTGTGTGTAAAATACATGGGTGTTTAAAACTCTGTGTAAAATATGTCAGAGGCTGGGTGGAGTGGATGGGAAAGACTGCATGAGGAATGAGCTGCAGGTGAGAGAGAAAAATGGGGAAAAAAAATCAGCAGGAGCTGGGGATGCCCCACATGTAGGGGGCTGCCATTCTTTATGGGAGGGGGGAATGCAGCCTGTGTTACAAGAGCAAAATCTGGTTTTCCAAGCAACTTCAGCTGTGAAAGTTGAGCTCAGGTTTCAGCTGGGGGAAAAAAACCCCAATTCACCCACCTCAGCTGGGAGATGTTTCTCCTTGGCACTTGCATCAACCCCAATATCATTCCCTGTCTGCACTGGGGTGAGCTCCAACTTTTATTCCCTTCCCTGCAGGGAGATGCCATTTAGGGAAGATCATCCCCTGGTTTATTTTTATGGCTCTATCTTTCCCAATTGGGATTTTATCTTGGGGCTCCAGCCCTGTTCCCCCCCTGATTCCAACAGCACAGGGAGGAATGTGTGTGTCAGGGGGCAGAGGGATGTCAGAGCCTGTAAAACGTGTCAGGGGTGTGTAAAATGTGTCCTGGTGTGTCTGTGGGGATTGCTGCCTGTGTCAGATACACAGATGTCATTTCTTATCACACAGATGTTGCTGATTTACAATCAAATATTCCTGCTCCTCCTAGCATGGCAGTTTTCCCAAACTACTGTACTTACATGTTCCTGCTTTGCTTTAGTTTTATTTGCATGATCATTTCTTTTCCTATAAACCAGCCCCGTTTTTCTTCAAAGGAGAGCAGCTCCATTCACGTCTGTTTTCTGCTCGGGAAATGCCTTTAAAGCAGGCAGTGTGTCCTGTTTTATTAACTCCCACTTCTATTAATATTATATTCTTTCTGCAAATCCATCAAGCAGAAGTTAAACTTGATTTTATAGCATCCACAGTGGAGTTATAATTTAAGGCATAATTTGGCAAGGACTCAATTTGGATTGGGTTTGCTTGTCCCAACCGTGCCAGCAGCTCCTATTTTAAAGGGCAGGGAAGTATTTTCCTTTCTCCCTAGTTATGGTGGAGCACTCTTTCTTCTCCAGCCCAGCTCTGCTCTCTGCAGCTTGGATGGATGGAGGAAATGCAATCATTTCACACAGCTTTAGGAACCTGCATTTCCAGGAAAGCATCCAGGATTTCTTTAGGGTGCTGAATGACTTTTCTCTGTTTGAGAAACAATTATTCTATGGGGTACAAAGGAGCCATCCCACCTGCCTGTAAGCACAAGTTTGTAATAAGTGCCTTTTATGTGATTAGGACAGGAATTTGCTTTTTTGCTGAAAGAAATTGAGTATTCATGGGGCTGTGGCAAGGGACAGTTGGTGAAAGATTCATCTGTGGAGAACCACCCTGCCTTCAACACTCAGCCTTCCTCCTCCTCCTCCTCCCGTGCTGGGTGGGGAAGCCCAAACCCAAGCAGGGAAGGAATGGGAGCAGTGACAGCATCAAGAAAACCCTTATTCCACCCAAGCCAGCCGAAGACAAACCCACCCCGTTATTCTCGTGCTTTGTTTGCCTGATGCCGGGGCTGAGCCTCCCTTTCCTGCCCGGGCCCCCCGGCTGCCGAGCCCGCAGCCCCCGTGGGCAGCCGGGTTATCAGCGCCCGGCCGCGAGGGGAGCGCCCGGCTCCCTCCTCCAGATTAGGAGCCTTTGACCCACGGCGAGGGGGGGAAGATAAAGCAAACTTCCTCGGTTGGTCGTCTCCGTGTGAGCAAAGCATCCTGGTGAGCTCATTCCCCCCTCCCCGGCTCGCCCCGAGCCTGGCTTTGGATGCTTTGTGCGGCCAGGAATAGCAGAGGGGATGGGATGGGGATGGGAGAGGGGAAAGGGGAAGGGAGGAGGAAAATGGGCGAGGGAGAGGAAAGGACAAGGGAACAAGGAGAGGAAAAAGAAGGGGAAGAGAAAGGAGAAGGAAGGAAGGAAGGAAAGGAAAAGGGGATGAGGAGAGGAAAAAGAAAGGGACAAGGAGAGGAAAGAAAGGTAAAGAGAAAGGGGAAGGAAGGAAAGGAAAAGGACAGGGAGGGGAGAGTAGCAAAAGAAAGGACAAGGGGACAAGTAGAAGAAAAGGAAGGGGAGAAAGGAAATGGAGAAGGGGAAAGGAGAGGAAAAAGAAGGGAGAAAGGAAAGGGAAGGGAAGAGAAAGGAGAAGAAAGGAAAGAAAAAGGGGGAGGAAAAAGAAGGGGTGAAAGAAGAAGCAGGGAGGGAAGAGGGGCTGAGTGCCTCAGGAAGAGGCAAGGAGCGGGATGCGGTTTGCGGGGCGGGGGCCGGCCCAGCCCCTCACCTTGTGGTTTTGGTAGGAGGTGACGGCGATGAAGGCGGTCTCCGGGAAAACGTGGGTGCAGAAGGCGGTGTTCTTGGAGCCGAAACCGTTGTTCTCGTCCGCTTTCACGATGTGAAGCCGGGGCTGGTACTTGTGCATGGAGTTCAGGATGATCTGGACAGGGGGAGAAGGAGAGGACATGCCGTGGGAATGGAGGGGGCACAGCACGGCGCATCCCCCCTTTCCCAGGGCAGGAGGAGGAGGACACACACCAGGAACCCGCAGCCCCTTCCCCAAAATGTTTGCCCCTTCTCAGGAGCCCCTTCCCCAAAATATTTGCCCCTTCTCAGGAGCCCCTTCCCCAGAATGTTTGCCCCTTCTCAGGAGCCCCTTCGAAGGGCAGATGGAGGTGCTGGGGTAGGGGCCCGGATCTCCCCAGAGCCTCGCCCGGGAGCCCAGCAGGGCCGGGAGGTGTTGTAAGGTGCTTCCTCACCTGCTCCCCCCACAAAAACCCCTGAGGGGCCAGAGCTGCTCCCCCAACACGTGATGGGAGCAAATGGGGGCATCTCAACAGCCCCATCCCATCGCAGGGGGGTAAAGAGTGCAGAAAGGGCGAGGGAAGAGAGCTGGGGGGATTTGGGGGTTTAGGGACATCCCTCCCGCCAGCCACCCGCACAGGAGGGGCTGTGGGGGGGTTCCCGATAAAGAGCGGGCCCTGCTCGGTACCGGGTTAATCCCGGGGGAGGCTGGGGGCCGGCGGGGGGCCGCTCGGGCCCGATAATGACTGCCGGACCCTGGCGACAGCGAGACGCAGCGCGTCCCGCCGCCGCCTCCCCCGTCCCGGGGGTTTAAGCAAATTGCTTTGACATCCAGGAAAGTCGTAGACATCAACGGTGAACGATCTAATGGTTTTTAATTTCATTACAGCGACTCTAATTGAGAGGCTCCTGGCGCAGCTCCTCCTCTGAAGTCCCTCATTGTCCCTTCAGCGTCTTCGGTTTGTTTGGAGGGACTTTTTCCCCAGAGCCGCCTGTTCCCAGCGGGGATGCCTGGCCCCTTCCCCCGGGCCGGATCCACCCCCCGGATCCCCAAAAGCACCCCCGGGGCTGGGATGGGTTCCCCCGGCTGCGCTGCTCCCCTCCCTCTTCCCGCAGGAAAGGTCCTGATCCCTGGGAAGCAGCCCCTGCAAACCCCTTCTGCAGCAGCTCCGTTAGAATTAAAATAAAATTCGAATTATAAAAAGCAAAAGGAAATCAACCCCCGCAAATGGAGGTGCAAAGGAGAGCTTGTAAACGATGCTCAGCATTGGGGTGGGCTCGGGACTCTGCTGGCTCCTCTCCCTCAAAGCCCTCTCACTTCTTGGCTACCACGTGGGCGAGGATTTAATAGCACAAAATTTATCATTAAAAAGCGAAGAAGAAGAAAAAAAAAAAACAGCTTGGAAAAAATGAAACTGAAGTGTTGAAACGAGACTGGAGAAAAATCCACTCTTGGAAAGGGCTGGCTGGATCTGGAGTCACATATTCGTTCAATTATATATTTTATATATATATACACACGTATATATATTTTATTCATACATGCACGTATATATTTGCTCAGAGGAACTCGCATCTTTGGGCTGCTCCTGGCTGCAGAATTCACACAAATTTTCACGGCCCCACGAGTCTCACAAAGAATTTTTTAATGCCCAAGAACTTCTAGCGAGACTTCAATTTCTATAATTGTCTTTAATCATTGTTACTTTTCCTTTTTTTTTTTTTTTTTTTTTTCCTTCCTAATGGATGGATCTCCATCCTTTTAGGTCCTATTTACTCCGCTAATTATGTCTGATTGATTTTACCTGTTAGGCAAATTCCCGGAGGCAGCGGGCGGATTTTAACGATTGGGGACTCCCCATGCGATTAAAATCGGAGTGACCAAATTCTCAGTGAAGCCAGGAGAGTTTCACCCACTCGCCAACTGCAGACCCTGGGGGTCTCTCATCAATTCCCACCAAACTTAAGGCTTATGCTTTTATTTTTGGGGGGTCCTCAGTGGGGTTCATCCCGCTCCCTCAGGGGTGCAATAACACCCCAGCAGCCCTGGGTTTGAGGGTGGGCGACACTGGCACGCCCTCGGTGGCAGGGGACAGCCCCGTGCAGCACGGTGCCCTTGTCCCAGCCCCGGCACTTACATGTCCGAAGGGATCCAGGTGGTTGTTGGTGAGTTTGAGCTTCTGGAAGGAAACCAGCTGCCTCATCCAGTGCGCTCCGGTGGCAGGGGAGTCGGGGTGCACGTACAGCCTGCCGGGCATGGCCGGCTCTGCCTTGCCCGTCACCGACCTGCGGGGGACACGGGGCTGAGCTGCGGCTGCCTGCGGACGGCC
>WBNP01003896.1:153737-191103 GCA_013401095.1 Passerina amoena | reverse complement strand
GGAGCAAGCCCAGAGCTCACACAGACAGGACATTAATGACTGGCAGAGTTAAGTGCAGCACACACGGGAGCCAGCCCAGAGCTCACACAGACAGGGCATTAATGACTGGCAGGGTTAGGGTGCAGCACACACGGGAGCAAGCCCAGAGCTCACACAGACAGGGGATCAATGACTGGCAGGTTTAGGGTGCAGCACACACGGGAGCAAGCCCAGAGCTCACACAGACAGGACATTAATGACTGGCAGGTTTAGGGTGCAGCACACACGGGAGCAAGCCCAGAGCTCGCACAGACAGGGCATTAATGACTTGCAGGGTTAAGGTGCAGCACACACGGGGTCTGTGCGGCTCTGCCACACACGGGCAGAAAGCATTAATGAGCAAAGCTCAGCTGGAGCTGCTCCTGCAGCTCCTTGCCTGGAGGGATGCCATTGTGCAAAATGCACACCTTTCTCTAGGGCAGGGCACTGTGCTTGGTGCTGCCAGGGGCAGTTTTGGTGGCTAACTGCTGTTAGGCTAATGAGGTGGTTTGAAGGCAGTGGGAATGAAGGAGCTGAGGCCTGTAAACCACATCAAGAGTTGTATGAACATGCTTTATGACATGCTCAGTCATTTTCTGAGTCAGCTTTGTGAACTGAATGACATTTCTTTCCTCCTTTCTAAGAATGAGCTTCATTGTTTCCCCGAGAAGCATAACCTTAGTTTAGCATGACTCTGACTCATGATATTGGTGCATCCATTTCAGTGGATTCTGTTTTCTAGGGTCAGTACATGGCACAGAGCATCCTTGATTGTCATAAACATTGAATTTTTCATCAGTGACAATCTCACACATCCACTTTCCTCTGCTTGTGGGTGGCTCATCACAAATATGACATGATATTCCCTTATGTGGATGGATTTATTAAGTATACAACTTCTTGTCCACAATAAATTGGATGGAGCAAAATGAATTAAAGAAAACTGACATTTCAGCTACTTTTCTGCTCTCTGGACAAAACCTGCCCAGCACTGTCACTCTTTGCTGGGAGACAATAAATGTTTTTAAAAAGAGTCACCTTTCAGACTGAGGCAAACAAAAAATACATGTCCTGTGTGAGAGGACACAAGGTCAGTTTTGATCCCACAGAGCAGAACCAACTCAAGTGCCCCACTATCTCCACTAAAGAGTCCTTAAACTACTAAAATTCTTGAATAAGTATGCTACACACATTTCTTCCTTCTAAATACGACTTCTCTCCAAGTCTGTAGGACTTTCAGCTGCAGCCTTTCCGTGTTTTCAGCTTTTCAGGATGCATGGCTCCATTTGCCAAAGCCTTCAGGTAAACTTAATGCTCTAATATTTTATATGTATGTAGGACAGAGTCAGATTCAGTTTGGCTTAGAAAGAAGAGCAGCAGTTGTGGGTTTAGCAGCCTGAATCTTATTCTTCCCAGGCCGCTCAGTCTTCAGCTGTGAAATTTTCTGTACCTTGGCTTCACTACCAGCAAAACTGAAATATGAACCTCATGTTGTTGAGTCCAAGGACCCAAATCTACCAGAAAGGACAAAGATTTGCAAGCAGGGATGTGCTGGCCGTTGCAATGAAGCACACTCTCCTCAACCTGTGATCCTGTCTCAGCCTTGGGCTGTCCAGCCCATTCCTTCAGTGTGAGCAAACCAGCATGGTCACTAAAGGAATTTCATGCTTTCCCACTTGTCTTCTAGTGAGTACTCACTCTTTACTAATGACTGAGCAGAGATGGCAAGTGGGATTGTACACAAACACAAACACACACACATCTGTGACTGTGGCCCTGTTGGTAAGAGCCAGTGCCGTGGCACAGCAGAAAGGGATCTGTGAGCAGAACTGCTCATTCTGAGCCTGATTTCACTTCATGTGTCTTGGGAACCTAAAAGTCACATACCATCAGCCTCCAAGTTGTGAAATTGTGTCTGCAGCTCTTGCTAGGAAAATGGGCTTGCAGGCATCAGAAAGCAAAGAGCTGAGTTCTAGCACACTGTGAGCAAATCTTAGTGAAGCTCCAAATGTGCACTTGGCTCTTGGGTTACCTTCAGTTCAGACTCTGCAACACACCTTTGGATGTGGCATATAGAATCCTTTCTGACTCAGTTTTGATGTTTATCTTTTTCTTCCTGGCAGAAATAATCAGCTTACTCTTATTTTCTAACATTTCAAGCCTGCCAGGAAAACAAGGATCTGAGTCCTCCCTAACATTGTCACTTCTTCCCTCACAGAAGGGCTTGAACACAGAGGAAACATTCTGTGAACCAAAGACTGCCTTATCCTCATAGAACAACTAGGAATACCTAAAAAACCCCCAAGTTCCAGCAGCTCTGTGGTCTCTGTTATTGTTTAGAACTTCCTGTATCAATTGTTCTCCCCAGAGCACTCTGTGGCAAAGTTACATTTGTACACCTTCCTTCTGTACCTGGCAACACTGAGAATTTCTCTCTAAGTTTTCTTTCTCACACCTACAAGCAACTTCTCTGTACTTCCCTCAGAGTGTGCTGTGCTGATTCCATCACAAAACCATTAGCAAGAAAATACATCCTGACCCATGACATTTTCCTAAAGGATTAAAATCCTAATGGCTTTTGCAAGAAAATTAGATCACCTATTTTATTGAGCTTTTTCTTTTGTTTGTTAAGAATTACTAAAGAAATGTTTTCCTTCTAGAGAACTCCACCCTACAGTGATGAATTCTGTGTTTTGTGAGATATTTCTATCAACAAAATTACTGATTTTGTCTAAGTACTGAATAATTTTCACAGAGCTGAAAATCAGATGTTTGCTGATGGACACAGGAATAGCACAGCCCCTTCTGATGCTGGTGGACTGGACTGCTGTTTTTACACAAAGGACACAACAGGAACTTCCACCATAAGGGGCAAGGGCAATTTAAGATTTAATGCTCATTCTACACTCCAAAACATTGTTACTAAGTGGTGATTTTAATTTCTTAACTTCTAGGGATCTATGGCAAGTTTCCTTATTTTCCATAGGCTCATTGAGAAGTAAAAGAGGCCTTTCTTCTCCACATCAGGCCACGAATTTTCCAAAAGTGAGAGTGGCTACAGAATGACAATCCTCAAAGGTCTAGCAGTTCAATTAGAGTGATATTAAAGGCTTATGGTATCAATCCCAACACTTGAGGTTAGTGCCTGTAACTGAATCAAGAAGTAAAAAGTCCCATTCGCCCTCCCCAGGGCCCATGGCTCCGAGCATTCCAGTGCATTAATGTGTTGCGACTTGTGCTTTCACCAATTAGTCACAGTTCCTCCTGCTTCCCATAGAAAGAATAAAAGCTGCTCAGAGCTGTCATTGTTCCATATTCCAGAAGAGACACTTGCATAATTACTAATTACCTATCAGTGAGTCACAATAGCTGTGGAGCAGGGAAAGCCAAAGCTCCTGCACTGAGGAGGAGCACTGGGATAACATGAAGGAGAAAAGCATTTATAAATATCTTGGAAGTGAAGCGGGGTTAAATTTAGTTTGAGATGGCAGAGCAGCAGCTCGGTTACACAACCTTTAACTGGAAGTGCTCTGCAGGCAGAAAGGAGGCCAGAGCTGCCTGAGGGGCTGAGCAATGCTCCACAAGAGAGGAAGGAAACCTGGAACTGAAAGTGCCAAGCGAGGCCTGTCAACCCGTGCTTCTGCATTTATGATGGTAGGGCACATCTTGAAAATCAGAGCTGACAATTGCCATCAGCTCCACTGCTTCTGGAGATTTACCCAAACACAGCCAGGGTCTCCAGGCCAGACAAAAACCGCTCGTGCTTCAGCACAAAGAGATTGACAAACAAAAATACACTTCAGTACATTGCTCCAGAGCAGGGATTCTTTGGTGGCTTTTCTTCATTTCTGTTTTCAGCTCTGCTCAACAGGCTGGGAAATATGCACAATTATGGGAAGTTTTACTTCCCAGCTCAGCTCTGGGTGCTTCTCAGTTCAAGTTACCTTTACAAACCTGTTCTTTGCTTCTCAACAACAAAGGATTTAACACTGTACTATGAATAAAGGGAAAAATGTTCAACAGCACAAGACACAGGGGACAGCATCTTAAAAGCTTTTTGCTCTTTGCTTCCAAGTTTGAATTTGAGATCAACAAAAACCATCTTGGTTTGGTTTTTTTAGTCATAAAGGAAAGGTTAAGCTTAAAGCTGGCAGACCCCAAACCACAGCTTGCAGACTTTTAGGACTGTATTATTGACAAAAAAAAAGGAGGAATCTGTGAAAAATGAATATTCCAAGAAGTCAAAAACAAAAACCCACAGCATTTTGGTGATGCACTGACTTAATGCTACCTTTCCCTCCCTCACCACGAAATGCAGATGCCATAAATAACTGAAGTTCCTTGAAACGTTAATCCTAAAGCTTCTGCAAAACCACAGTACCTTTTTTTAAACCATATGAAAATGCAGATGGGTTCACGCTATTTAAATAAATGTGAAACTAATAGTACAAATGAACAAGCAATGACAGCAAGGGAAAAGGAGGCTGACACACACAACAGTCACCAGGGATACCTCACCGTGTGTTCTGATGAAGGTTTAGATTCTGGGGCTTTGGTGGACTTTCTGGGGTTTATGTTTTGGTTTGTGATTGTGAAGTTTCTCTGGTTTTGCTTTTTTCAAAATGCACACAAATCAGTAACTTAATTTTCATAGTTCTCACAAAGGAAAAGAGCATGTTCATGTATATTGAGGTGGCATTTAAATTATCTTGGTATTTTCCACAAATTAGACTAAACAACATAAAAAGATACAATGAACACTGTAACAACACTTTCAAGGGATTTGTTTATTTTTGGTTTACAAACAAAGGCACCCAATATTTCTGTTTATGTCTTATAAAAGCTCACAGATTTAGCATTTGTTTCCAAACATCTGTTCCTATAGCAGAGAAAAACATTACAGGAAAATGTCATTTTTTTTCCTGGTCCCCAATTTAAATACCAGTAACAGTTCAGTGATAATGTTGTTTCAGTCTGTTCCTCTTCCTATTAACCAGCTGATAACGCTCCTGTAACTTGCTAGTCAAAACACCGAGTCTGCCTTCGTGGACCAAAATATAGTTCCAGAATATTCCTGCCAACGTCCTTTATGTGCAACCACTGGTGTGAAGAACTGCAGGAGGACAGGGCTCCCATATGGAAAAAATCCAATAGCTCCAGGTAGAATTTCACAGACTGACCACAGGAAGTGACAAAACCAGCAGAAAAAAATGTGACATTGAATCTACTGTCAGTTCAATAGGATGACTGATGAATTGGTGTAAAATACCAATAGGGTACAGAACAGTCTCCAAAGAGGGGAAAAAATGGATTTCTAAATTGGCAAATGTTTAGTGTAGAGGTTAAATAAGCTTAGGCTTAAAGTAATCCCTCTCTTTGTTATTTATCCAAAAGACTAAATTCCTAAGCAGCGTCTCGGACCAGAAGTAATGGGTTCATTGGCTTCATAGTTCATCTCAGTGCTAACAAAACAAGGTTACAAGTATCCTGTTAGAATGTTCATATATTATGTATATAGTTAGAAACAACCAAAATTCCTAAGTGGATTGTTTCACAGAATAACCTTCAGAGTATGATGAACCTATCTTTAGCAAACTTCAGCCACGTGCCAACATGGGACAAGGGGTGTCAGTGGACAGGAGGCCCCTCTGAATAAAGTCTAGAATTCAGGAATGCTTAAGCATACTTTCAGGTCTAGTGAGATACTTGGGGAGGCAGCTAAAAATGTCATACACCTACTATATCTGTTAAAGTGTAACATCTCCAAGCACAGAAGCCTTAATTGATTTCAGCCACAGTCAGAGGTCTCTCACACAAGGTGTGGTCCTAGACCATTTAGGCTTTTCATCACTAGCTTTATATATACACCAGGAATTTAAAAAAGGAATTACAGCTTAACTACTTACTACAGAATATTTAGCTTCAACAAGGAAGCCATTATCTTTTCAAAATGAGATATACACCTGCAGGAAAGGTGCTCTCTTTAAAGTAAGAGTTTTTAGAAGAATAGCAAAATAAGTTCTTTACAAATTTAATTCAATAGGACAAAAAACTACCATGGGCAAGTAAAATGTAGTTCTTGTGTAATTAAGTCATTATTTGCCTTTCCAGGCAGATTCAAGAACAAATTCATCAGTACAAACTGATTTGAATGAACAAACACTGGGCAAGGGTGCTGGTCAGTGCATGAATTAGAGAACACCACAGTGTTCTCAAATCTGTGCAACCAAAATTTAAAGGGCTCTTCATGTATTGCCTTGGATTAAAGAAATAAGGATTCAATCTTTTCTTACAACTTTCCATTTTTACAAATGTCTTCCCAACTGAAACAAAGTAACATGCAGGAAAAAACCCAGATTACTTCAGGTTTAAACCTAATAATTTAAGTTAAAAGATAGATGGAAGAACTGTTAACATCTCTTCATTTTGGAGCAAGGTGCATCTTACTCTGCTTGCCCAGTGAAATGAGGTTTTACTAGGACAGGGATGAAAAAGTGTGCTTGTGCATTGGTGTTGACCATGCATCAAATTTAACAGCTCAGATTTGGAAAAAATATTAATTCTTGAAGTATTTGCTAACATTGCTTACAGCTTAAAAACAGGTGTATCTCTTAATGAAAGTCTACAGCTTGTCCTGCTACTATTACCGGCAATATAAATAGCAACCAAGCATAATAAATTCCTTTTCATTACATTTACCCTTTGAAGTCAGAAGTGCTGGCTCTGTGTTCTCAATAAAAAAAATAAATCATTAAAAAGAAGACAGTCAATGACTTTATTTACCCCTCTCTAGGTAACACTTCCTTTTATCTGCTCAATGCAAGGATCAATTCTGCTTTCAGAGTAGCAAATTGTTCATGCCGACACAAATGCAAGCTGGGCACAGCCAGGTTCAAGCACAGAACCGAATCACAAAGTGCATTCTGAAGCCCAGATATACAAAAGGCCTTTCAGTAAATAAGGATGGTCGGTTCATTTTTAAAATTTCTTGTTTTCTTTTAAAGGAAAGGAGGCACCCTTGTTGCATCCCTACTTTGAGGGGAAGGGAAGAAGTGGCAAAACCTAAAGACAAATTACAAACGTTCTCAATTATTTTATTTCAGGAGATCCAGAGTCATTTGTACACTTTTGCAACTTGCAAAACCCTTCGTAATTTAGAAGAATTTCAAATAAATAGGTCTACAGCAACTAGTATCTACTATGCCAATATTTATCTTTCTCAATGTGGAGTAAAACTTAAAAAGAAAAAAAAATTCATGTTAAGGCAGATTCCAATCAAACACGTTCCACATTGCACAGTTACGTTGGTCAGTGGTCTAATATGTCTTCTCCAGGTCAAAGAGTTAAAGTTATCTAAATGCTTCTCTAAGCCAATTCAGTGTGGCACTTGCCCTTTTTATTTGCTCCTTTTCCAGGAAGATACACAGCTAACGTTACAAATACCATACCGCTTATTTCTCACTTCAATTAAAAATGAATTATGCTTCACAAAATGTGAGATGACTACATGTTACAGGGTTTGTGCAGTTAGACCACCTTATGCATAGATGTCCTGATGCTAAATTCTCTTCCTCAGTATCTCATTGTGCTGGAGGCTCTGAAGTAGGAGAGGAACTTGTAGCACAGACTAACCACAAAGTACCAGATGTTTCTTGCCATTTGCGACCTTGCGATGAAGATGCGCCAGATCAGGATCACGAGGATCGTGTTGAAGCCGTAGCGAATGTTCCTTAACCTGGGGAGAAACAAAAGCCATCACTAAGGGCCAACCTGCAAAGACTGAGGAAAAAAGAACACTCCAAAAATTAATTTCTGGTGTAGAATTCAACTTGTTTATCTGTTCATCTCAAGATAGATTACGAGTAATGACAGAAGTGAATAACAAACAGAGAAGGCTTTTCACCGCTGAAAAGCAGAATGAAAAACCAAGGAGCAAAGCAACCCTGTTGCTCACCACATGTACTTCTGCTTTAGAGCTGCTTGATGGAAACCTCCTAAAGCCAACATCACAGTGGTAACTTACCTGTAGAAGGCTGCCAACCAAAAATTATTTAACACTCTGAACTTTCCTTTTCCCCACCATGTATTTAAAACTTCTTAAATACATAGAAGTAACTCTAACTGCCACTGATGACAATAACAAGACAAAAAACCAAAACACCTCATTCCATCGTAAGAACTCATAAAATTTTCCAGATATTTCCACCCTCTTCACTGCAATTTCAAACTCCTTCCTTCTCACGGAACCACATTTAAAGTGCGGGATAAACTAAGTGACCTTCTAGAGCAACTGTGCTTTTTAGCAATCTTCTCGCATGTAGAGACAGAAATGTCAAGAAAAACAGCACCCAGAATTTGCTCACATTTCTTGGAAACAGAGCAATCTCTTTGGCTCAGTAGATCATACAATTTATATTTTAAAGGCAGCTCTTTTTAGGGAAATCTTGCAAAAGCTTGAAATCTTTATCCTTTATATTGTTTACAAGTAAGGCTGGGGTCCTTTACAAATCTTATTTGCAGAGAAAAACACCTTAAATCTATGTTACAAAAGCAATACTTTTCCACTTGAGGAACAAACCTACCCAGTGGTTCCCCAGAGAAAAACATCCCCTGAGCTGCCAAATCTGGTTAATTCTAAGGCAGCAGACTGCAAGTTCAGATTAGAGTTAAGAACTAGGTGGTGACAAAAGAGACCAAATTAATACCTCAGAGCAAGTGTAAGTCAGAATCTAAACCTCTTGCTAAGCAATCCACTTACAAACTTTAGAGCTGGGGGCAACCAGAGGCTGCTCTAATACAAGATTATTTCTCAAGTCATTTTCACTACGATCCCTTGCACAAAGAACAGCAGCTATGTGATCATTTCTATGCACTTTTTAATGGCATCTAAATAGAAATTTAATAAACCACCCAAACATAACAACCCAGAAGGGACACTTGTTTAGCTATTTCCACAATTATCACAGATCCTATCTTTCAGAAGTGTATTTGCCATTTTAACATAGACCAAACCCCTCCACAGCTGCAAATCGTTGTCTTTAGAATGACAACAAGCTGGAGTCACAAGTCACAACATGGATTGTTTCTCTTTGTGCTATCAGGCTTGCAGACATGATGTAGCATTGCAGAACAAGCTGATTTTTATTTCGCCCTTAAAAAAGAGAAATCAAAGACTACAGCTGCCTTGATGAATCAGCCAAGAACAAAACAAGGGCAACTGTGCTAATGAAATTCTGGACAGTACCAATCCATCCAAATGGCAGGAATTAAGTCACAGAGAAAAGGCCAAAGGAGGTCATCCTAGAGCACCAACATCAAAGTGTCCTGCTCTGAAGTGCAGAGTCTCTGCCTGTTTATTTATCTGCCTCAGAAGATCACATTCCCAGAACAACTATTGTTCTATTACACTTCCCAAAGAAGCCATTCTAACCTGTGTAGCCGTGTACCTTTGACCTTCCAAAAGATACTTGGGTAAAATCAAAAACCTGAATTACAGTATCCACACCAGTGATCCCAGACTGATACTGTAACTATTAATTCTGGGAGCAACTCAGGAGCAAGGAATGCTTTACAAAATGCTTCAGACCACTGGACTGGAACAGAAGAATTGTGGAGAACCTAAACAGTTGCTATTAAGAACAATTAAGTCATGACATGGAAAAGCAAACCTATGCAGGGCATAGAAAATATAAAATTATACTTAAAAGAAAAAAAAATTGAGATTATGCTTACTTATTTAAGTGTTTCCTAGCTGCAGGGAGGCCTGACATTTCTTCATTCAGCACGTATTTCTTCGTTCCCAGGCAGTAATTTTCCATATACTCTGCCCAGTGTAGTTGTCGAACATCAAAATTAAATGCCTGCATAAGAGAAAAGCTTTCACTGTTAGTTGCATAAAATTCACCCCTATATCATTTAAATGAAAATAAATGTCTTTATTCCAGATAAATCCAATTTGCCTTTGACACAAGAAGGTTATCCTATCCTTAATCCTAGAAACAGTCCAGATTTAGGTTCCATTTCTGATTCAACCACCAGCTTGTGACACAATCTCTTCCAAATTTCAATCACTTCATGCTTTATTTTCCCTCCTCAACAGTAATACTCTTCTCTCCACTTCTCAGTTTTCCCACTTCAACTGTCTGTAAGGAATTCCATTCTAAAAATAACTATTTCCTAGTATATTATTTATTTTTAAGCAACAAAATTATTCTAATATGCTCTAAAATAACCACTGCTCTGTGCCAAGTTCACTGTTTGGTAAGTACAGGGTGCTCTTAGCTGTGCTTAGAGTTGTACAGTTGTATTTTAAATACTGTTATATTTTAGATATATTTAAATACACTAATATTTTAAATATATTTTAAATACAGATTTAAATCTAAATGCCTTCTTTAGAGAGAAGATCACTGTGATGAATTTGATTCACAAGTTTTTTACTGATGTATTGATTCCTTCGTCTCAAGATTCTACATTAACAGTGTTTAAATCCTAACAAAATGCAGCAATTTGAAAATACTAACAGTTCAAATTGTCTGGCATTTTGGTTTTCAGGTTTTTCCTGAACTCAAGTTGCTAGGTGGAGGCAAGAGGACAGGAAGGGGTGGAAATACCATGCACACAAAAATCACCAAAAGTTATTTTATTTCCTACATTTAGACAGCTTATTTAGGAATCTGGCAGCTTTTCTGGAATGTAACTACTGGAAAACACTTCAGTAGCAAAGACATCTCAAGAATGACAAAACTGTTCCAAATGCATAAGGGAATCTGAGCTTTTAGAACTGTAACTGGTAATTTTTATTCTGCTGAATACTAACCCACAAAGTCATAGCAGAAGGGAAGTTTAAATTCAATTGGGGCACCTGAGCCATTGTTGGTGGAGGAGGTAGGGAAAATTCGAAGTAAAGTTAAACCTGGGAAGAAACAACTTTTCCTTCTTCCTCAACAAACTGTCATCCTTGTTTCACTTCTCCCTGCCCTTCTTCATCTCCTCTTGTCACTGATGTAGCCTTTCACACAGCCCTGGCACATCTGAAAGGATCTCCCAGGGACCTGCAGTGCTGAGCTCCTCCCAGCTCGGCTGCACATTACATCAGCTCCTTATTCTACCTTGAGCTGCTGCCTCCCTCCCAGCCTCCATGGCCACAGCACACAGCCACTTGCCTTTTTGTCTTCAGGGCTGAGCTGGCTCATCAGCATGGTCATGTTCTCAGTGCTCCAGGTCCAGGAATTGCTGGTAAAGTACTCTAAAAACATCATGGACTTATGAAGACGTGTTATTGTCTTCATCATCCTGCAATCCCAGGCATGGAGTGGACATGTTACAGGGGTAAAGGGTAGTTCCAACAAATGGAATAGACAATAACATTTTTTACCCTCCAACCCCCTACTCCACCTCCAAAACTCCCATCTTGCCTAAACCAAGATGGACCTAAAGCATATTATATTACATCAATAGGATATTTCTGCATGGTATTGAAGTGAACTTCAGCTGTCCAATCTCTGCATAAACCAGAAATTGTCACAGTCCTTTTTTTCCTAATCCTACTTCCCAGTGGAATGGTAAATTACCATTTTTTTCTTTTTTATTAGGGGGAACAATTTGTTGTCTTCTGCTGGTAACTCAGTTTGGGACAGGGCGATGGAACCCTTTTCCCTTCAGCACACTGGAATATTCAGCTGTACTCAAGAGTCTGACTTGACAGAAGTCTCAGATGTCTGTGCAAGACCTCCCCTTAAACAAGGGAGGAAGTTGCCCTGATCTTCCTGCACATTGTGCAAGACCACATCTCTGTAACAGAACAGAGGTTTTCATTATGGTTACCAAGAGATCAAGGCTTAAAACCACCAGCAGCAAAGGGCAGGAAAATATTCAAGGGCACAGACAGATCACAGCAGATCACGTTCTATGCTACTTCAAAATATGCAGAAATACCTTCCATCATCCTTTATTATGCAGAGGAAGAAACTCTATAAAATCATCACTTGGAATACAGAGAAATTATGTTATAAGGATCAATTTGGGCAAGTTTCTCTTTGATCATACAATCCAAAGTGGGCCAAAAAAAAAAAAAAGTATGAGTCACCCAGCCTCTCAGATTCAAAGCTTCCACATTTGTGACAAGAAAATTGTTTCAAGTGTCTCATTGCTAGAGATGGCCACTCAATTTTAATAAGTACTAACCACTACCACATAGCTTAATGCTATTAAATTCCTGCTTTGGGTGCTCAAGGTATTTCCATCTCACAGAAATGGAAAACTGCTTCCAATTTGATCCTTATAGCAGGACACAGATCATTTCAAGCACAAAGGTAAGGGGGGAGGCAAAGAAAGCAGAACCCACTACTAACAGGAAATGGTTTTCTGAAGGTAGATTTTGCCAAGAAAGATCACAAAAGCAATAAAAACAAACTTATTTTTCTCTGAAAGCTGCAATGCCTTTGAATGCATCTTGATGCACTCATACTTGTTGAAGGGATATAGTACATTGTCCCAGGAACTCTTCTAAAGAGAGTATTTGCATTGCATTAGTGTCCCTTACTAGCAGCTGGCATCTCAGTATCTAAAACATTAAAATTTCCTCTTTTTCTTCTCACAGAATGGAGCAACACAAACCACAGAGACTACTGAAAAATGTAATCTCTAAAGCACAAAAAGCATACCTTTTTTTTAAACCTCATAGGAATATATTTACTAATTCAGAACTGACTTCAAATGTTAGACCAGCAGCTGATTTTATTACTAAGCACCTCTAGGAGCTTTCAAACACCTGCTTAGATTTTCACCAGTTGGGCAAGGTGACACCAGTCAGGACTGAGTTTAACTGGAGCTCCTTTGGTGCAGAAATAATTGGGAATATAAGACTCTGCATTCAAAGTATATCCTGTACAACCAAGACTAAACTGAACCAAAAAAAAGGGATGTTAGTTATGGCAAAAATTTAGGAAAATAACTCAAAACTTGGAAAGCAAAGATCTCACTGGTCAGATAGGCCAAAAAGACCTCAGAGCTAAAACGCCTGGATAAAATTAGTCCCAAACAGCATTTAAGCCTTTTTGCAGAGCTCTGTCCACTGACAGTCTGAAGATTATTTAACCTGACTTGCCCTTTTGAACCTTCCCAGTCTGTGTCCTTATGCTAAGCTGGACAAGCAGCTGAATTTTAGAGTGCTTTGACTGCTACAGTTTAAAAACCTTGTGCCTCTGCAAAATACTAACTGAGCAAATGAATATCTGATTAGATAAGTGCATATTTTGAACTTGTTTCTGGACACTGACATTGGTTTTCATTCTTTTCTAAAAAAAAAAAAAACCAAACTAAATTTAAACTAATGCAAAGACTCTGCTGGGATTCTTTTTGCCTCTGCTCATGGATATGACTTTAGAGCTTAGCTAAGCTGATTACAGAAAAAAAAGCTTAAAAGAGGGTTTTTTTCCCCTCCCTCTCTCCAACTCAAATTGGATTTAGCAGCTGACCATAGAAGCAGCTGATTCAACTCATCAAGGAAAAAATTGTTTTTCTTTGTAGGGTTAATTTCTTTCTCTACAAGCCCAAAGAATCCAGTTCTCCACATTATCTCAGCTGCTTGATAAATGACAAAGTTGGAGGAAGTGGACCAAGTTTCTCTATGACACTCTGCTGGGTTGCACTAAATCAACAGGAAACTACACTTCTGTTTGAGGGGAGGAAAAAGCAGCCTGGTGACACTGAGAGATGTCAGCAATGAGTGTCCTTTAGTGGACACCGGTGTGGCTCTGGCAGAGCTGTAACTGCAATGGCACCATACTCCTCCTGTGAATGGCAACACACACGACTCAAAACCCAGCACCAAGGCACACAATGGAACTTTATCTCTCAGGTTTTGAAGGTTAGTTATTCCAAAGACAGCCATTGGACACGAGTCATAAATACCAACACCAAATATAACCAGTCAGTACAAGACCAAGCGTTGCCTCACACCTTCTTCATCAGCTGAAGACAGAAAAAAGCCCTGGGGACCATCTCACAGACCTGAGCCGCCAATCTGGGTGACCAGGACCCAGATTCAAGGTAGAATTTTGCCTCCTGCTTTTGCAGTCCTAACTCCCATCAAGACCAAGCACTTTACAACAGTTTGAGAAGCACATCACAGGAGTTAAAAGTTTAAGCAAGTTAATTCAATTAACCATAAGTTAGGTGGGCTTGTTTCAATACCAGACAATTCAAAGTGACCTGGTTTAAGGCTATAACTGCAATTTGAAGAAGTCTTACACACAACCTATTGTCTCCAGGTTAAAACAGTCCTGATGCCAAATACAGACTGATCCCTCAGTGGATCTACAGGCTGCCAGTCTGCAAGTCTCTGCAGAAGCATTACAGATAATTACTTTCTTTTGAAGACTCCTCTAAAAAACACAGAACAAGCTTTTAGATTTGTCTTTGTTCAGATTTTCACCTGGCTATAAATTTTGAACTGTAGGACACACTACTGAATTCTTATCTTTCCAGCAGTTCTGTGGTTGCTTTAAGCACACCATTTAAGCACTGTGAAGGTATAAAATGTATTGATCTATTTAACATGATTTGCTTCTAATTTATTTCTGGTTTGTAAGACAATAATAACATGAAAGGTGCTTCCAGTTTTAAGAAGCTTTAAATTGAAATGACAAGATGTAAAAGTCCTGATTTCCTATCTCACTCCATATATCAGCCACACCTTTCCTTTAGCTTTCTAAGAAGCAGTAACAGAAGAATTGCTGCAGAAATCTCTGAACTACAACTTTAAATATTTCATGTCACATGCTATTTTCTCAGAGCAACTGGGAAGATCTGCTTGGTGTGCACTTTTAAATGCTTTAACATTTCAAATATACCAAACTGCTTTTAAAAAACACACAGTTCTGTCATGCTAAGCACTATGCAAAGCTACAGGAGCAAACTATGCATTGTATTAAAGATAACTAGACAACTAGTAAGCTCTGCTATGCAACTAGGTATGTATGGCAAGCTACCAACAACACTACCTTTAAACTTCAATGCTAAGGTTTATCACCACTAGTTACATAATTGCACAATGCTAGAGCATTATTTAGTATAAAATATTAAATCTTCATTATGCCAGGCCTTTTTGTACATGTTCTTTCTATACAAATTTGGAAGAAATACTACATAGGTTATTTCTTCCTTCCCTTTCCTTACCTTTTAATACTATCAGAGAATCGTTAAATTCAAGAACCTTCAACTAGATGCAAAAACAGCAAAAATATTTCCATTTTATCAAAAACATTGCTTCCACAAGTGAAGTGCAAAAAAATGACTCCCCATTGCAGAAAGATTACAACGGATAAATGCTTTGAAAATAGGAAGATTTTTTGCTTTAATTTTTATTATTACTAACAATCATTTAATTCTGAAGGATCATAGACCTGATCTATTTCTAGCTTCTTCCTTTTCTTCTACTTGATAAAATTTTTCATTCAATTGCAGTACAATATCCTGATGGTATAGCAAGAGTGCAGTTAAACCTGCACAGTGACTTCATTACTTATTTTTCTTGTAGAGACTTCAGTGTCCTCAGCACAGAGAGGACAAGCACCAACCCATGTAAAGGCAGGTTAGCAAAGTATTTGTATTTTCTTCTGCTCATTTTATTACATTTTTACTATACTGTTCTGCTAAATCACAGTGGAAAAGGTCACATTTTTTAATTATGCCAGCCCTTCTTCACTCAGGCCAGTGTTATATTGAGTTTAAGAATATCTAATAGTGTTTCCAAGTCTTTAGAAGTTTGAGTACATGCTACCTGGTAATTAATAACATTTTATCAGCTGACAGAATGACCACAGCAACAGCAGTACACCCCTCCAGCCCATCAGTTAAAGCAGCTTCAAAGTACTAAAAAAAAGTACAAGAGTAAAGATCTGTCTCAAAATTCTTGTATTATCTATTAAACACTAGTTTGTTCCATTAGGATTTAACACTGCACATCTTCCTTGCATCTAGGTATTCATTTGCTTTCACTGCTTCTCTTGCAGGCTCCCTTTTTTAAATGCTTTAAAAAGGAGAGAGGAGTGCTGTCTAATGAAAGCTGCGCTCCTGTAAGTGGGCTGTGTAGCCAGCTTAAAAGCTGTGAATGAACCATAGCTCAGTGTAGTTCAATCTGCCATCTTTTCTCCAAACTGGAATCTTGTGCATCATAGGAAACCCATCCAATCACTGTTATAGTAAGCCAAGTAGGAATACTCATATCAGTAAACATCTCCTTTTTATTCTGTAAAGTATTAATGTCACCAATTGTACCAGTAGTGATGAAAGCCCTAAATTCCATCTTTAGACATCATGTAAGAACTCCAGGAAAAGCAAAAACAAGAATCAACATTCAATTCATATGTTAGAATATAAAACCTAAGCTAAATATTCTAAACTGCAGGATTATTCACAGCCTCATTTTACTCCCACTGGTCAAATACTCAGCAGCCCAGCTGCCTTTCAAAGCCTGACAAGATTCTGGCAGCACTCCTTCCCAGCCATGCGGAAGACAGGACCTTGGCATTTATAGCATAACTATTTTAATGAGGGATGAAGTTTTCATATGCGTCAGGGAATTTCTATCAATTTTTATTAAAAATAACTTGAAAAATGCAAGAGAACCTGGAAGCTAGCATGTTTTATATACAATACCTTCTTTAGAGTTGAAAGTCTTTAAACTTTTTAATGTGGGAAGATTATTATACAGACACAGCTGACTGCCACTGCTGCTGCTTTCAGTATTACACTGTTGCAGCTGAGAGGTTTTCCCCTACAAACCATTTACACAGCTCCTTTCTACTCATCCAGTGCTGTTACAGAGCTTTTATCCTCCTTGTAAGACAGACCTAGACTACAGGACAACAAATGAATACCATTTGTGTCAATACACTGTCACCACAGTGGAGGTTTTATAGTCTGAAGGCAAATGCTTCTGAAAATGTAACACAAGCAGAGTTAAGGCCATGTGGCTTGGCAAATCTGACACAAATTGAAGTGGTACCTTATATACCTTCTACATGATTTAGTTTAGGCTATTATTTTCACCACTTTTGTTAGCCAAATACTAGCCTTAATATTATAAACTGAATGGAATGTTGAGATGATACAAAAAAACATACCAGGTCAATTTGTATCATCTACAGGAATAATCTGCAATTAAAAGATCAGTCCCCCATTCCATTTTCAGTTTATAAAAGCAACAACAAGCCACCTCCTAGAGTTTAATGACTGACTAGGATTCTGATCCAAGACATCCCCTGGACAGCATTGTTAGGCCAGTCATTAAACTCTTCAAAATGCAGCCACTGGGTTCTTATTGCTTAGTTAGTAAACCTAGATAGTGCCCAGGCCATGTCTTCTTTACAAGTCTCCACCACCTTACGGGCAAATTTTTTTAGCCCTGTCCCTCTTACCATGGTTTCCGACCTGTCAACATGAGCCAAACATCAAAGAAGAAAAATATTAAAAGGGTCTCTGCACATCGGCAGTAAAACAAGAGGGGGTTGTAGGAGAGCTTAAAGTCAGGTGCTCTTGCTACTTTTTCAAATGGATATTTCTCACACATCTTACTCATGATGTTTTCTGTAGGAAAAAATAAGGATCAACATATTTTTAGTATTTATTATCCAAGAACAAACATCACTTCTATATCTTTTAATTTACTTGACTACTCAAACCCCCAAACTATCCAACATCTATCTCATTTTTGCTAGAAAGTTCAAAGTCACTTTGAATTCCAGGACCTGTTCTCAGGAAAAAAGGTTGAGTTTTAGTCACAAAACATTCAGGGGGAAAAAAATACCAAAAAAGTTAAAATCAACATACAACACAGTGCAAGCATAGCTAAGTTTAAAAGTCAGAGGAACAAACAAGGCAGAACCAGCCACCATTACCTTGGGCTTCTTCCAGTAATCCTGAGGTAGGTATCATACAGGAATGCTGGGGCCTTATGGCTCACAGCAATCCAGTAATGATATAAAAGGTGATTGGAAGTTAGATTTACATTGGGCCGTCTGAAGGCCTGTTCGAGAGGGTTCCTCTTGAAAGTGGAAATTACATGGTATTCTGAGAAAGAAAAGTTGCACAACAGCTTCGATAATCACCATGTAAAATGTAATGCTTTTCAAAGTACATTACAGGGTACAGCATCAACAGCAGGGTCTAATTTAAATAACCACCCTAACTCTTCTACAATGCACAGTTATAAGCTTTTAACTTAAAATACTGTTGAACTTGTTCTCATTATAATCAAAAGGTGGTTTATGCCTTCATCTTCATATTTCACTGTAGCTTCTCTCTTTCTGTTCCCTACCTTAGAAGTTGGTGGTTTCAAACACGGACAACAATTTCAGTTTATAAAGCAAGTAAAGCTATTTAAATAGTCATCTATATTTCATGAAGAGGGTTATTTTGATCACTTGTGTAAAGAATTTTAGAACAGATTGAGGACTCTGCAGTCATCTGAAGCGATTTGAAATGACATTTTCATCCAATTTATCCAAATTTGGGCATTAAGAAAAAAGCAATTAGGGTGGGACTCCATGAGAAAGTCTTGATAACACCTGTAAATTCAGTACACAACAGATATTACAGGATCAGGGTCTTTAAAAGTTATGTGGAAATTCACCTCTCCTTTAAATCTCCTCTTATAACTTTATGCTGTTGTTTATAGACAGCACTTAAATACCTTGATTCACTTGGGATATAAGTGAATTCAGCAATTCTCCAAGTTTAATTGAAGCAATAATGTTTGTAACTACAAATCCACGTAAAATGGGCAAAAGCAAGTAAAATAGATTTAGTATTGAGGTTAGCTGAAAGAAAAAAAATAATCTGAGTTTCAGAACTCTATTTCTAGGAAAACTGAAAACTAATAATTGGTTTTACTATGCCAAACAGCTTGCATTGTTCTTTACAACATTAAATGTTACAAAGCTGTTGGCCTGTGGGTTACATCTTAGTCAGGATATCTTAAGAGTTGAAAACAAGTAGTCATATTTCCTTAAAGGCTACTTTTCTCTGTACATGAATTGTTCAAGTGTCATGCAACAATCTGAATATTAAAAAAGCCACCTCAACCAACAATCAGCTTAAGCCAAACACAAAGAGCTACACAAGGGCAAAACTATTACCAGACCTCTCAATTATGCAGATGTACAAAACATTTAATTGTAGGCTGCTTATTCATATGCTTTTTCGTATGTATTTATTGATGTTGGCATTACAGCCAGCATCACTACTGCTCCTCTGAGCAACACTTCTCTCCACACACTACCTACACTCTATGGATTAGGTCATGGCAGCAGCAAACAGAAAAATCAGTTCCCCCATAGTTTTAGTTAATAATGGAATACAAGTAACAAAGAAAAATACTGATAAGAACTAAATGAAATGGAGGTAATGCAGCAGGGGGAGGGGGGGAAGAATTAACAGTGGAAGCTAATGAGAAAGCACAGTTCACTGCAAAATTGAGAGGTATGGCTAAAATACCAGTTTCAAAAATAAAAATGCATTATGGTTTACTGATTATAACCTGTTTGATTTTCTTTTTGTATTAAGGCTAATGAGAAAAAAGAAACATGGCATACCAACTTCACTCCAGTGGAAAGGATTGGTGCCACCTGTTGTACAGTTATACACCATGACTTTCCTTGGTCTGGGGAAAAAAAGAGATAAAGGAGCAAGTTAAAAGAAAAACAGCCTTTTGAAAACACAAACAGAACAGATGCCCAAAGTTATGCTTCCCCTCAACAGCATCATTTATATAAAGCAGAAAGCATCAGTCTCATGGTAGATTTTTTGCTTTAGCATCTTTCAGTATTTTTCTCCTTCTTTAATTATCTTTTTTTTTTTTTTATTTCAGAGAAGGCATCACCTACACTACTGCAGGTTGTATTGATTACAGACAAGACCCAGGAGAGAATTTCCAGACATATTTTCATAATATCAGTAGGTGATGTCTTCCTCTGGCATAAGCAAGTTACCCTTTGAGAGACTGAACTGTCAGAACCTTAGATTGCTTTGTCCTGAGGGAACAGCAGGACACTGATGAGGATTTCAATACAAGACTGGTTTACTAAACACATAATATCATTTCCAGTACTCTCTTTTGTCACCATTTATACCTATTAATTGCAGAATACCAGGCTGCTGCAAGTGTGGTATTGACAACAACATCTATTGGGACAAGATCTGCTAACGCATCGTTGGAAGCTCTCATCGTTCGAAGAATTCCTTTTCCTGCCTTGAAGAACAAAACAACAAAGAGAGACAGAAGACCCAGCAGTGAAACATATGAAGCTTTTCTGCCTTCCAAAGGGAGGGGGAAAATTTAAGTATATTCATTACTTACAGCAATGAAGATACCACTAGGTCCATTGAAGTTATCAATCCAGCCCTATTAGGAAGGGGGAAAGGGAAAGGATTTGGTTAGAGCATACTGAAGTCAGCAGCTTCAAGTGAAAATCTGAGCAGTTTCTACATGTGTAAGGGGTAGAGGAAAAGAAGACCAAAGAGGAGAAAGATCTTTAATTCCATGTTGCTAAATAAAGTTTTTCCATAGCAAACTCTGGTGATGTAACAAGTTCTATGACTCAGACAAGAGATCTACACATAGGACACCATGGTTCTTCAGAGAGATGTTTATCTACTTCTTAGTGAATGAACTGCAATTGTCCATAAAAATACTTTTATATTCCAAGTATTCAAGTTTACAAGTATTTTTTTTCATTTTTCAACCAAAATACATTCTTGCTCAGCTTTGATGACAGTATTTAGACTCTATATACTGTTATCAGTCATCCAGAAGCAACAACTTCATGGTCCAAGAGATTTTCCTCTACAAAGTTCACTCGATAAACAGGCTCCCAGTGCGTACTACAGTCCACAGCAAGATGGTCAGGTGACAGCTCAGGGACTTACAGGAAAAGGCTCCTTCCAGCTGGCACCAATGATGGACGGCCTTACAATGGCAATGTTTAAATTTGCGCCTTCCTGCTGCACCACGGATTCAGCTAAGGCTTTCGTGTATGTGTAGGTATTAGGTCTTTTGCCTAACAGTTTAGGAGTAATGTCATTCACTAGGTCATCATCCATCCACCTAAAGAAACAAAACAAGAAGTAAGTGTAAATTATTGCATGCTGCTTCACTAGGGAGGTGGGCTGATAAATGGTGACGTTACCATGACTATTTTCTTCTCATTTAAAGAAAGAGACACACACCTAAACAAAAACAAGTTCCTCAGAAAAATGAAGGATGGCATGTTCAGTGTCCAGCAAAAGAAGCATACTGGCATTTATCTTTTGCCCTGGAAATTAATTTGTAACACACCAATTACAGAGCTAGCAGTACACACATTTACAATAATCCAAATTCTGCCAACCAAATCCTCAAAGATGGAATGCAGACACAGCAAATTAGTCTTTGGAACGCAGGCTCACTGCATAACTTACAAAGTGATACCACTGCAAGGGAGTCCCAGCTGCATTACCAGCATGCCCTCCACCTCTGTGGTGGTGAGCAATCATACACCACCCCTGAAGCAAGCTGGTCACAGAGTTTCTCCCTTTAAATTAACCAAATCTTGCCGTGTCATCTTGCCTCCCAGCTCCTATCAAAAACCTAATAACCTTAAGTCATAGCACACAAATAAGCTGTGCCCCTGCAACTATTGCTACTTTGGTGATCTTCACTGCAAAACAGGACTTGAATTTTATTTGCTTTGGTCTCTTAGTCACAGAAATGGAATTTATCGTTTTTCACCAATGTCATATTACAAAGTAGACACACATCAGACTCCTTTCACGATACGAACAGGGTAGGAAGAGGGGTAGTGAAGGCTAGAGATCACTCTTTCATAACTTCACAAAAGCCTCCCCTCAGGAGTTCTAAAGCACACACAGCTGTCTTAGCCCACACCAAACAGTTTAAGTTACATTTGTCTCTTCACAAGTCAGATATTCAAAAATATGACTGTTTTGCAATCCCTCATTTTCTAAGTGTATTTAAAGTCAATGTTATAAGAAAGGGCTGGCTCAGTGTGCATTCTATGTGGTAGCTCACTTGGTTTTAATGTTAGCATTCTTCCACCTAAAATAACAAGTTAAAGTAGGTATTTTAATTTTTAATTAGTTCTTTTCAGTTTCATATTTCTCTTCCAAAAGGTGATATTTTGTACAACAGGTAAGAAGGAAGAGACTGATGTAGAGTTACATTACACTTATCCCACATCATCACCTGTTTCAGAGTTTGACAGCTACTAAGACCTCAGGACAGTTAATAAACACCAAAAAAAATCAAATTAGTCCTTTTTCCAACCCATAATGCCCAATCCAAGACTTAAAGCTACAGAAAACAGATTTTTAATGCCCGGGCTCTCAGCATACCTAACATACCTACTTCTACAATAAGTAATATTATTTGATCATCTCAATCTCCTCTTCCAATGGCATTTAGGTGGATGTAGTAGAGGCAGCTCAGTTTTATCTTTTCTTTCACAATGCTGGTACCAGCACAAGTTATCAGCGTCTCCTGATTCAGCCAATCATTCAGCTGAAAGACTGGCACTCTCAGCACAAAGGGGGCACCATGAGTACATGTGAGCATCCCTCTCCTTCAGTACCCCTCCACACCCAGCTCAGCTTAAAGAAACCATAAACCTTAACCCATATCTCTTACAGAGAAGGGGAGTGCCAGACATGCTGTCACACCCATGGGACACATAAGATAACTCTTCTCCTTTACAGCTCCTAACCATTTTTTGATACTTCAATAGCAGGAAGAAAAAGGATCCAGATTATGCAAGTAAATTCATAAAACATAACACATACTCAAGGGAATCTATCAGCTTCTTGGGGTCCACAGGAGGTGGGTACACCACTTCCTCGATCTGTTTCCGATTGCAATACGCATAGGCGGTGGAAACGTGCGTGAACACCTCCAGATTCTTCATTCGGCGTGCCAAGGACAGGAGCTGTTGTGTGGCAACCACATTTAACTGCACAGCATCTCTATTGATTCAACAGAAATGTCATTAGTAGAAAGCAAGACAAAAACAAGCAAAAAGAAATTCATTCCTAAATTACTCAGTGCTGGGTATATAAAGTATCCCCAGATTCTCCAACCAACCCCAAAAAAGCAGCATTGAGACTGCCCTAATTTTCTGCTTAGAATAATATACCACAGTCCTAATCTAGAACACCTCTCAATGTTCAGAATAATGCTCCTTGTACCCTTCTCTTACCAGCATCCTTTGATTTCCTCAATCTAAATCCCAATTGTATGTTTTCCAAAAAAACATAAAGGAAATTATGCAACAACACCAAGCTTCCATAAGATGAACCTCTGAATTTCCAAGTTCAAGTTGAGAGAGGTCAACAACTTGGAGGCTTAGTGGACCAGTAAGTTGGAGACTGGCATCTTCTTGTAGGATAGCAAAAGGCTCCATACAGGATGGAAGGAAGGGAAAAAGGCAAACCACCAAGAACCAGCCCTCCACTCCAGCTCCACCGCTGCTCATTTCTGTGTTTAAGGACACTAGAGCAGAGTAGGTGTATCACTACAGCTCCCAGCAGATAACAGCTTGCTGACCAACTCCTATGATTATTTTATAGTTTACATCTTCTCTCCAGCCGACAGGCTTGCTGTGGGCACCAGCTTCCTTGTACACAGTGTACTATCAAATTTCAAGTGTACAGCTAAGCAACACTTCAAAAGTCTTTGCAACAAAAGCGTTACATTAACAACAACAAAATCGGCATTCCCCCAAACAATCACTAAGTTCCAGAATGCTTTCTCTCACATTATTACTGAAGTGGGGGACAGGAAAGGGGAGCATTATCCCAAAGCAATTAACATCAATGGTAACTAATTAGTTTGCTACCTCTTTCAACAAGTCAAAGGAGCTCATAATCCCAGCTGTGTGCACCACTTTTTCCACCTCTTGTTTTCATCTCTTTCCCTGTGCATCAATACTTCTCCCCACTTCTTCCAAGGCAAACCTCCATTATTAATAAGGGACTTTTAAAAAACAGGAAGAAAAGCTGAGCTGTATTCTCCTGTTTTTTCTTATCAGGTAAGAGAGAAAGCACTAGAACCTCCCACACACAACTTTTCTCACAAAACTCTATCCTCTGAAAGTGTGCGTTCCCTTTCTAACAAGGCAGGCCAAAGGAATAGTTTGTGCTTACCTCTATACACCAGGAGGAAAACTGGCTTACTAGGGAGCACAGTAGATGTAGCTACAGGTTATTTGTAGCCTTTCTACCCAGATTTGCAACATTGGGCAGACGCTTGATTCATCCCTCCCTTTGAGCACCATTGGTTTATCAGACCAGGGTAAACAGAATTTTAGACTCACCTTAGTGATTCATTGAATCTGACTGTAGCAGCACAATGAAATATAATATTAATGCATTCTATAAGTTCTTCCTTGATTGGTTTACTAAGATCCAGTTCAGGCTGTGAAAGTTCACTTGCAACTACTATTATTTTTTCTTTGAAGTCTGGTTGCTCTTCTCTCAATCTGTCAAAGAGCTGTCAAAAATAACAGGACTATAAACTCAGTGAAGGTAAGAGAAACAATTCACTTAAAAGAAGAAAAATCCCACATTCTTTGTCTATGCCTCCTAACTTCTCAAGATCATCAGGAAGTTAGAACAGTGCATTAGCAATACCATAAGAACATGTTACAGACTTCTCATAAACTATATTGTTTTTTCCAACATAAGGAAAGGGAACAGTCTACCCACTTCCCAAGCTTGATAACAGCTATTCAAATTCTTATATAAGTCATGTTGGACTTTAGGTTTAGAAATCTTGCATTAAGATTTACAAATTTCAAGTGATTTAAGAAATGCTATGCTCAAATTATGCCAGTCTTGGAGAACCACATTAGAACATCTAAATAAGTTTTTTCTAATTGGTGTTCAATTCCCCCTGAAAAAAATCTCATCAAAATTACATTCCAACAAGAATTCTTCTCATAAATAGCTGGGTTCTAGCCAGGTGGCTTAACACATGGATCAAAATTCTTGCCTCATCTTATTTACACTCATTAGTATGCAAGTTTTCCTGAGCCACACAGTAGTGTGGCCATAAAACACCCTTGAAAGCTGCAGAAGAGCAGACCCTTCTTTACTGACCAGGGGCCAATATCTTACAACTGCTTCAACACCAGTCAATTATATTGTATTAAAATCATGGCAGTACTTCCTTTTTCCTGTCTGAGCATGTGGTTATACCAAATACAAATAATCAATTTCCTCACAGAAATTTTAACCTATGAATTAAGTCACCTAAAGGTGCAGTTTCACAACACTTTAGGCAATATAAGTTGGCATTTATACCACAGAGACTGGTCTCTAATTTCTTTATTCCTGTTGCTTCTCTGACACTGGCAAGAGCAAGAAGCCCTAGAGCTGTGTGACCTAAAAAAGGTCCAGCTCTTTTTTTAGAGACTTTCTTTCAACCCAAACATGACCTAATGCAGCTCATTGTGTGGCCACCTGAAGTAGCAGTGCTAATTCTGCAGTGAGAACATGGTACATCTCCCACTTTGAGGCTTGACTGGACTTTGCAAACATGAAGCTTCACTTTATAGGACAAAGTTGCTAAGACAGCATTTAAAGCCTCTGCAACTCTTATGGGTACAGCAAACAGTTCTTATCTGAGGGCAGAAACTTTGTGCAATTTTGAAAAATAAGCCTACTATGTTTTTGGTAGGAATGATGGCACCTTCCTCCAGGGAGCTGAAGCAACTGCCTGTTAACCACATTGATGTGTGATATTGCCTTATAACAGAAAAGCAGTACCATGGATGAGCTCTTCAAGAGCCAGTTTTTACTTTTCATACATCCATCACACCTGTTATACCCCTTTTCACAACCATAGTCATGCACTATTCCCACACACCCCTTTCTAGCACTGACACCAGCACTAAGGAGAAGAAATACCTAGACTGCATGCAATACATATGGCAAATCAGCATAGGAATTAGATACCTGAAGTCCAAAGAAAGTAGAAACCTCAACACTGTTTTGCTATTTGTAGCTCAGTTTATTTCACATTTATTTTTTTATTACCTCATTCACCCATTTAGACTTCAAACTCTTCAAGAAGCAGAACATTGAAAGATCTCCAGAGCACTTAATGAATCCATCTAAATTGTGAAGAATTACTGGCAGTGCCCTTGCAACTGGACAGCTTAAGACAATAGATCTTATTAAAGTTTTCATAGACTTTTTGGAAGAATCTTGATGACATCAAAACCATTTAAACAATGGACTTTCAATCTTGTCCAATCATTTGATAAAGACAGAATAAACATCTGGCCCTATTCCACATCTCTGCATAGATGAGCAACTCCATCCCTGCATGTTCCTGCCTCAAGCAGTAACTCTGCTTAGCAGGACTCCTGCTGTGAACCTGCTCCAGCAATAAGTGCTCACCAAGACTCAAATCACATCAGATTTTTATCTCAATGGGAGTTGGAACAGACTACAAGCAGACTTTAACTCAAATTTAAAAGCCTTTTACAACAGGTTTCCTAAAAGCCATACTGAGCCTTACAGCTTACCAAAGTTTAAGTCAGTCCACACTAGTGCTACTTCTCTCTCTCTGCCCAAATATTCCCCACCTTTCTTTGGGTAATAGTGTATACAAAAAGCGGATTGAGAAATTTTTCCTTTTGCATCTCAGAGCATAGTCTGGAGATCTTTTCTTTGTTTCAGGGCAGTGACAAACTGAAGGTTTTATGTAGAGAGAACACGCAACTGGAATTTTAAGATTGAAGCCCACTTAACTCATTCTGTTTTATGACATTGCACAAGACTACAGGAAGATGTTTTTAAGCACTGAGATACAGTTTTTTTGACTGGTTACAGAAATTAATTAACTAGGGAACAGCCATCCTCATATCTGCTATAATCCCAGCTAGTCAGAGTTGTAGAAATCCACTGCTGTACTTTAAACAACTTATCCCTAATTGCATTCATAGCTCCTTATTGATTCCCCTTTAGCACCTTCTAAGGACACACTTTGTACAGACTACATTGTATCTCAATGAAAAAATTATACTGCTGACACCTGTGTTTCATAAGAGAAAAGCCTAGATAGAAATAAACTCTGCTTTAGCAAAGTTCATGCTAGAAATCTCTCCTCATCCTGCTCCTCCTTCCCATCAGGAACAGGATACTCTCTAAGGAGAAAGATGGGCAACAGAGATGGATAATTCTACACTTAGTAAGAATGGTCAGCCTAGCTCACCAAAATATCAAGGTAATGAGTCTCTTCAGGAGCAAAGTATTTGACCCAGCTTGCACAGAAAATCATTTAGAGAGCCACTTGGATAATTCCATAGCACAGACCTTCAGTGCCTTTCTAGCTGCCACAGGCTGACCAATCTGCTAAGCCAAACATTTCTGTTCCACTTACAAATGCAAGTTCCTGTTGAGATGACACATTCTTATTTACTGCTAGATCCAGTAGCACATTCCAGAAAAAAAGAGAGGGCACAAGGTGAAAAAGTGACTTGCTTGAAATCTTTAAGAGTCTCAATCTGTCTTACAACTCCCAGTCCACTACCTCTTGTACTTGATTTTAAATTCTCTTAACAAGCTCTGACACAGATTTTTACTTCTCATTTCTGCATTACAGCTGAACATCCTCCTCCTGAATTAAATACAAGATAATTTTCAACTACTGGCTTTGCTAGAGACCAACATCTTGAAGCGGCTATAGAAGCACTGCCAAGTCTTAGATTTTGTATTTCTGTTAGAACAACAGCAACAAAAAAATTAACAATAACATTTTGCTTTAGACAGGCTGAAGTTGTTCTCAAAATGAAATGAGAGCATCATAATGAAGGACAAAAATGAACTTTGTGAGCATATGACACATACCTTAGAGCTGGTAATTTCTTCTATTCGTGCTTCAGCTGTCTGCTTTGCTTTTTTTCTTACCAGCACATACACTGCCTTCACTTTAGGACAGGATCTGAGCAGCTTTTCCAAAAGCACTTTTCCCACAAAGCCTGTAGCTCCTGTCAGGAGGATGTTTTTTCCTTCATAGTATTCAGGAATGGAAACCATTGTGACCTTCACAAAAGATAAAATCAAAAAGTAAGTTAAAGAACTTACAGAGTTCAGATTTGCAGAAGACTGAATAATAATATCTGTGCTGTTTATACCTGAAAGAAATGCTTAAAAGATTTTTTTACCTATAACCAGTATTTGAAGTTGCCTTTTTTCACAACATTCTGAAAGATTCCCACAGGGTCACTACAGTCATTCCAGACCTTGTAAACTGCTCCTGTTAACAGAGTTATAAAGACTGAGACATCCACTCAGCCAGGAAAATAGCCCAACTTCAGTCTGTTTTTGCCTCTGTGTGCACAGTCCTTTACCACTCCAAGAGGCTGCTCCATGTCACTGTTAAGATGAGCCTCCCTACCAAATCAACTAAACCAGAGAGAAGGTTGAGTTAGTTGTTTGGAATGGGATCTGATAGTTTTACACTGATTACAAAAAAACCATACAGATCCACAGATAAGAGTTTTCCATCTGCTTCATCCATTAAGTCATTTGGGAGGAAAAAACCATACAATACAGTCATTAGAATTCTCAACAAACTAAGATGTAACCACAAATACACCTAATAAAATGAAGAGTAAGGGATTATTACTCAAATTCAGCACAAAGCTAGAAAGTGCTTTAGGTTTTGCTTCAGTTAGTAAGTTAACCTTGAGAATCATGATTCTTTTCCCCTCCCTTTATCAGCCTCTTGGAAATGATGTCATTCTTGCTAAAAGAAACTGAAACTCTTTTTGAGGACAAATATGGATTGTCTCACAATAAAGTGAGAACATGGCCTTTAGGATCCCAAGGACTCAATCACAGTGCATCATCCAGAGCTGCCATTCTTTTAAGTCAGCTATAGCAACATCTTTACTGTGACCCTTAACCAGTTTACTTTCACTAGATAAGATGGTAGCATTATGGATATACTTCCACCACATTTTACCAATCTTTCTGATGAGACTCATCAAAATCCTGAGCTGATGTAGTGAATGTCTAATTCTAGTCCTCTACAGCAGTTCCAGGCAAACTACTACAACCAAAACACTCACAGAAAGGGACCACAGAGAGTCACAGAGTGTTCTGAGCTGGAAGGGACCCACAAGAATCATCCAGCTCTCAAGTGAATGGCCCATAAGGGGATTGACCCCACAGCCTTGGTGTTATCAGCATCATGCTCTGATCAACTGAGCCCACCACAGGGATAGAGTCCATAAAACTACAGAACTTAAAAAAAAAAAAAAAAAAACACAGAACTGAGAATCTTTAAACACGGATGGAATGCCTCTTAGGCAAAAAAGGATTACAACACTGAATACCTTAACAGGGTGAGAACCTTTCCTCACCTGCCACCCAGGAATAAAGGTGCAAAGAACTGAACTCGGTTCTTTCAAGACAGCAAGATACTGCAAGCAGGGTCTTACCAGGGAATGCACAGAATATGTATGTTAGAAGTGAACAGCTAATTTGTCCTTTTTGCCTGAAAAGTAAGTAAATATTTTTGAGCACCTATTTGTCAGGTACCCACCAGATCAAAGCAATTGTGCTCTGTTTTTCATATGCTCATATCTCAACAGTCTCTGAAAAAGTTCCAAATGATTACTTGCTAGAAATGAGTTACTACCTACACAAGTCCTGGTTTCACAAGTCTGGGTACCAAGTGCTATGTCAGACACTCCAAATCCTTCTTTTGATTCCCTTCTTTGAGAAGTGAAGCATCTAACAGCAAATAGTAGGATACAGCAGCAAGTTTAGAGCAGAACAAGCACTACTATTTCCACTGACCACAGTACATCACCTGGAATTGTTTCTTTGAAGGTCAAAAGAGAAAGCTATTTACATTAAAACACTTCCACCACACAATTAAGAGACTCTAATGCAAATCTGAAAGCACAGCTCCTGCCATAAAGCATGGAGTGCAAGACACAGCATGCTTATGAGTCATTTTTCCCTGTTCAGTTAAGGTACAGGCCTGTTGTCTTTACCATGGCTCAAAGTCACAGCTAATGCTCTTCAGGTATGTCTTCCCCATAACTTTTGTTTTCCTGGTCTTTGTGTACACCATTCACTTCCTCCTAAAGATCTGCATGATCGCTCCCATATACAGGGCAGGATTTCAGCTCCCTCAAAGAGGGAGGCAAAAACTCATGCAATCATTACTGCAGCAATTTTGTCACTAAGAATCAGTTTTGTCATGGTTCCTACATACCCTTCTTACTAATTTACCTAACTAGCCATAACTTCTATTTTTTACACTTTGAGACCCTATGAGAGCATCTAATACTATCCATTCACCCATCCTTCCTCAAAGAAAGGTTTAATCCTGTCTCTGACACAATGCCACAGCCTCGGCCTGCAAACCTGCTTACATGGGCAGAGTCTTTGGCTACATCTACACAGAACCTTGGACAATACCCAGTACATGGCTATGGTCCAACATCTGTTTCTGAAAGCTATGAAAGCAATGAAAAGTTATGCTGTCAGTGGAAATACCTGTGTTACTATATCCAGCTTTTTATGTGACTGCAAAATCTGACAATATTTAGGCTCAGGTGATGTAAAGAAAACTGGCACAAAATAGATCAAAGTTTCCTGCCTCGGTCATTTCTGATCATATTCCTTTAGCTAAGAGGCTGAAATCAGAATACCAGACCTACAAAACATTGACATCCAGAGCTATGATGAACCATAATGATGAAATGGGTTCAATTTAAAAACCAGGACTATCCACAAATATTCACATTCACACTTGGGAGACAGCAACACTTATATGTTTGCAGGCTAATATTTTTTTTTTTAAGGATTGAGAAATATTTCCTTTAAGAAACTCTCAATCCCATTTCTCTTTACCCTGTTCTCCAGCAACCAGACTTTGGTAGACCTTATTTCTGGCAACTTCCCAGACTGAGACTGTCTTCTTCTTCCATTACTCTGGAAGATTCCAGCTAGAAAACATAATTGGTGACTTTTCCATTGCTGTCAGCATTACAGCAACAAACACAGGGATTGTGAGGGAACTGCCTAACAGCACCAAATTGGATTTAAAGGGTAAAAACCATGCATGGAATCTAGGTGTGAATGATCAAAGTCTGAATCCAGCAGCCTATGCTTTGCTATGTTAGAAAGAAAGGTTATCTCAAGCACAGGGAAAGGAAAGAATGTTCCCATTCTCCACCTAGCTTTCCCTGCCTTCTCTGAGAACGTATGCCCACATGCCAGTTAGCACAGCACTGCTGGCAACTCCTCATCTCAAACTCAGAAGGTATCATACATTACTTTTTAAAGTTCTTTACAGCAGCAAATTACTGAAGAATCCCAGAATTGATAGAGTTGGAAGAACTATTTTATAATTCTGTTTTCAAATAAAACTGTCAAGAAATACAGGAATAGTAGGAACGTAGTTCCTATCAGAAATTTAGTTTAGTCTCTAACACATAATAAGCTGGTGCAAGCGCAAAAAAAAATATCTACCTTGCAAGATACCACAGCAGAACCAAATTTAACATGTTAAGGTTGTTAAGTGTCAGCAATCACTTTATCTAGCTGGTTTAAAGTACATCTTGTATGTTTACAATAGCTGTTAACCAGCAATACATACTGTCACCAGTTATCCACTCATCTGTTAACACCTACCTCTTCAAACACACACAGAGAATTCCTACCAAACACAAAATTGTCTAACTCACACTGTGGGATATCTAAAACCCTGTATTATAAACACCTTTTTGAGCTAATAAGCAATAAAAGTCCAGAATAAAGAAATTTGACAGTTGAAAGGCTTAGTAAGAGCTCTGTAAAGAATTCTCGCTCTAGAACAGAAGTGCTCAAAATCCCCACAATGCCCAGAGGTATAAACAGCCTTTGCTAGAGGAATCTTACTTGAAGCTGCTACAGAGCAGCTGTGGCTGGGATCCTTCTGAATTCACAGGTTCAGGGCTAAGTCCACAGTGACACTTCGTAGATATGCTTGTGTGAAGGATGCTGTCCCCTGATAAGTGAAGAGTTCATAAGCACTTCAGGAAAAAAAAGAAAAACCACTAGCAAACCAACACTCCAGGATCCTAGCCAACATTCCCCATCTTGCAAAAAATTCTCGTGTCCAAGGCTGAGCAAGTGCTTTTATGGAGCAAACAACAGCAGCTCTGTTTGCCTCCAGAGCTACTGCAGCAATATTTAACTCACAGCTTCAGAGGGCTCTGACTCTCAAAACAAGGACAATTCTGTTTCTAACAGGAAAATGATCAGTTCCCAGATTTGTCCAAACACAGATCAAGATGCTTAAAGATGTGCTTTCCAAGTGCCAGGAAAGCTTGCTGCAGTTCCACTGAATGTTTAAAATCTAAATCCAGCAGCCAGAGAGTGTGCGTGTGTGTCCTTGTTAGAGATTAAACGCTCTGTCTTCTGGTTTATCACTGACAAACATTAGGTCAACAGCATGCTCCCTCCAAATTCAATCCTATCAAGATTATCACTCACAGGAAATGGAAAATGTGCATTTCCCAACCTCTCAAACATCAGCAACAAACCACAAAGTTCTGCAAAAACACAGCCCAACAAATCAATTTGCCCCTTCCCTCTGACAGCTTGAACCCAGCACTAGCAGGAGAAAAAGCAGAAGGTGGTAGAAGTATTTTGTTTAGACATATTCAGAAGATGAAATTTGTCCAGACATCAAATCTGAGTGCACCAAGTGTGTTTAAATACCACACACACTCCCCGCTGCATCCACACCAGACAAAAATCATTACAGAAGTCCCTCATACAGAGCTCCAATTGCCACATTGCAAGGACACCATCACAAGCCAAAAAAAATAAAACTCTGGGAACTGGAGAGATTGGAGAGACTCGGGCAACAAAGGAAGTAATATTTAACTCATCTAAACAAGGTTACTGCCAGAAAGACAAGTCTGGGTCATGTCATATTATATCATATCATCATGTCTCAGTTCATCTGTGCCTTGTTTCCACAAAAGCAAATCAATGAACGCTATCAGCAGAATGCCCACATTTTCAAGCACCACAAGGGCCAATGACCTACCCTATGTGGCCAATACCTAGCCAGCATATCTCCAAAGGATACAGTCTGTTTGTCTTTGTGGCCCAAGGTTATGGCCATTGGGAAACCTTATCTGTGAAAGATACTGCTTTAAAAGATGAGTAGAGACTGTAAACTGCTTTGGGTGCAAGTTAACCTTAAAGCATACCTATTCCAAACTTCCCAATCACGTGGAAGATTTGGGATTCTTCCCCCAGCTAGCAGAAGGACAGATTTCTCCATGTTTTAGATTTCACCAGCATTCTTACCTACTCTCTGCAAGTTCATTTTCTTTACTAGCTGTAAGCCAGGGACCAAGAAAATGTAACACACCTCCAGGAGGTGGAAAACATACTGGCAGGCCTGAAAGCTAATTAGAACAACTAAGTTTTGAAGAATGATCAAAATGGGCCCACTAATCCAACATCAACTAGCCAGTCTTTGGCTTGGCCCTGGTAATATGCCAGAGCTCAAGTGTCTCACTACACACTTTCCACACAATAATGGGGATGGATTCAGGGTAATATTGTGTTCTCTACACGTGAAATACAACAAAACTCAATCAATCTGAAGGACCAGGCCCAAAACTGCAGCACGGATAAATGCCACCAGAAGTCCCAAAATTCTATGGCAAAGACTATGGCAAATTTGTGGCTGACACTCAGTGACTTAAGAGAATTTCTGAAAAATAACAAGGCATTTCAAACTAGTTGAATGAACATCTTCAGGATTGAAGACTAGAAAGAAACTTCCCAACTACCAATGAAAAGATTTGTCCTCTTTAAATCATTTATCTAATGAAACACAATACCAGTTCGAGTAACCAATCTAGTTAGGTCAAAGTTTACATAGCTGAGTGTATAGCTCTGTGTACAAAAATAAAGTAGACTTGCTTTTCAAACAGTTCTCCTCACTATTCTTAACCACTGAAATATGCTAGATACTGAAAGCATGCCCTAGAGTGTGTGCTCCTCAAGCTACATTCCTCCTGGATATATTACTGCCTCTGGCAGCACATGCATTCAAGGTAAGGAGCATTATTAATTTGAATTAGGTGAGACTTAGCTAATACTGCATATGATCTCTTTAACAGCACTACAGCACATTAATAATTCACATTGATACCAGACACAGAGGTAGTTCTGTCACTTTCTTTTAGATGACAATGACAAAAGCCAAGTACAGTATTCACTCAATTGCTTTGGGAAGATGGTGAATTGGGACCAACTAACCCATGGCCACCCAGTAACTTACTAGCAGAATTCAGCCCAACTCATCACCTACTTCAGCAAAGACACCCTTCTGAAATAAGATACTCTGAAGTGAGGGCTGTGCTCACAGTCATGGAGTATTTAACCTGTTTTAATCCTTTACTCTTATGGAGCAGAACCTGATTTCAAATGTGGGCCACTGTTGAGTTGATCTCAGCAGAACTCTGTCATTAGAGCTATTCAATGCCTGTGGTTACACAGATATTTCTTAAGCATGTGTTCACACAGCTTCCTTCAGCCAAAGTTCCAATTTTACTACAAATTTCCACTTACTTGTGCCTCTACTCAGAGGGATTCTGTACCAGATGACCTTGTAATTACTTCTTAGTAAGTAATCTGTTCACAAAGTACATACTAAGGAAGTCCCTTGCTTTGCTGTAAATACGCTTCTTTTACAGACAGTCCCTCCTCCAAAAAATAATTGGAACAAAGTAGGAGGTTCTTACAATCTCTTCATAATTAGGTTATAAGTTGACATTTTTCTAAATTATTTACTCTTTGAGCCTAATCATCAAGTGCACAGTGAAGAGGGGAAAAAAAAGGTCTCTTTTGGCATGATTAAACTCATTTCTCAAAATTGCACGGAAGGCACAGCTCAGGTCAGAAATTAGGCTATTCCAGGAAAGTATATCCCACATAAGAACATTAACTGTACTCCATCACCAGTTAACGTGAAAACATGTTTAACACACATGCAGGGAGAATTTTAAAAAGTTCTAGGAAATCAAGAGGCAGGCAGATTCAAGATTTGGTGAACAGAAGCTGAGTTCCAGATCATTTTATCTAATTTAATTGGAAATCTGCATTAGAATCTCATTTCCACTTTTGGTTATGAAAAGGATTACAAGATAAAGCCTCACTGTTTATCAGGGTAGTTGCATAAATCATGGCTCTGACTTTGCACATATCATTACTCATGAGTTAACCCCTAAAGGAGACCAGAACCTGTCTGAAGGACACATCTACAACACAATGGGCAGAGCAGCACTCGCAGCTGACTCTTCATCACTCAGTTGTTACTCACTGCCTTAGGAAAACAGGCCAAAAGCATCACTTCAGCCTTCAGAGGAACCTGCTGATATCCAGCCCTCATTTTCACTAGGGAAAGCTTTAGCAGCAGCAGGATTATTGCTGCAGCTACTACTGTGATACTGTCATTTTGCTGGGAGGGGAAAGCCAAAAATCAAGTAAATAGAAGGGGGTGGGGGAACACACAACATTCAAGTGCTCATCAGTTTGTCAAGTCTCAGTGATAACACTTTCAGTCTCTACTTTAAGTTTCAGGGTTAACTCCTTAATCTTGGTAATTAAAACCCAGATCCACCTTTTTATATATTGATCAGACAAGACAAGGATAACTACCCATAACTGCACCTGCAATTATGCTCTGTTCAAACTTATTATTCACAAAGCAATTACAATTGGAATACTTAATCAAGAACAAAAAGCCCAGCTCTTATTCTTCTCATGTTTTAAATTACACAGAAAGCCTGAATCATGTTTTACAATAGACATTACACAATGAATTTAAAGTCCTAGGAATCAACACTTCCAGATTCCTCCCATACTTTCCCAAATCTCTCACAGTTAAATGGTATTTTCTCTTCTATTATGTTCCTGCAGAAATTCACAATAATTCTTTTGAAATCTAAAAATTACTCATTTATCTGACAAGTGCTATACCAAGTCATATTTGAAACATAATCATCTTCTAAAGAAAAAAAAACCACACTAGTTTACCTTTCCTTTCTTCCAATACATGTGGAACAAACAACAGCCAAAACAGAAAAGCCCATTTCCACAGTTTTCTTACTTTTAAAAGTGACTTAAACAGACTCTCAAAGCAAGTTGTACCAAGAGATTGCCTACCTGTCTTCCAAACAGGATGCTGGCAGCCTCCCTCCTCCTCCTCCCGCTCAGGAGAAGAGCGTCTTATTCGGCAGGACGGCAGATACTGATCCTGCGTAGTGTCAAGAGCTCCAATCTTAACTCCTATTTATGCTAATGGATGTCCTGTCCTATCAATTAAGCCTCTTGCACAAGGAGCTCTACAAATTTACAAACATCAGGCTGAACAATGGCACAGAAAGGTGTGAGGTCCTGTGCACACACAGATACCAACACCAACACCTGCTAAAAGCACGGCCTTTGTCACCACAGCGAGGGCACAAAGTGCCAGCTACATCCCTGGGGTCCGCGCTGCCGGAGAGAGCTCGACAGAAAAACCGTGCTCACTACTAAACACTCAGAAGACCAAAAAAAAAGGGAATACCTAGTTTATTCTGATAAGACAGGATTTGTTACTACAGTTTGCAGCTTCCAAACTGTGCAAGTGTCGAGGCTAAACAGATTTATTACTGCAAGGCTTGGAATCAGCAACAGGGAGCAACACCATGGAGGTGCACGATGGCACTAACCATGCCAGGCACCGAATGTTTACATAATGCAAGTGCTCCACACCTACCAAACTAGCCAAGCACAGTTCTTGCTGATATTGGCTCCTTTTCAGAAGTTTTAGCTTGCCACTCAGCAGTTCTGCTTCCTGCAGACAAGTAACAAGCAAACTACACGGAACATCCTCAAACACTGAATATTTTGTGACAAAAACCAAACAGACACAATTTCCGGCTGAAGAAGCCGACCAAGCCTGAAGTCACTGCAACAATTCATGTCTTCAACAACATCCAGGACCTTCTTCACTCAGGCACTCACTTAAACCTTCCAAACGGCTGTATAACCATTTTAGTTTGTTGGGCCTCCCCTTCCTAGCACCGGAAACAATAACCCTTGCGAGGAACTGGGAGCTCCTCCAAGAGCTAGAACTCAGAAACAGGAAGATGACAGTGAACCCTTCACTTTGTAGCAGCCAGAAGGAGATTCAGTGTGGCCTTTCAGAGGTGGTATGGATGGTTACAGTTTTGCTTCGATGTTAAATTCTATCGACAAGTATCAGCTGCTA
>WBNP01003896.1:121798-148737 GCA_013401095.1 Passerina amoena | reverse complement strand
ACACACACACACACACACACACACACACACACACTCACAGAGGGTCACACAGACACACACACACCCTCCCTCACACACACACACCGCCCCCCCGGCCCGCGGCTCTGAGGGGCAGAGCGGCTGCTCCGTGAGGGGCCGGCCGTGTCCCCGTGTGTCCCCGCAGTGTCCCTGTCTGTCGCTGTCCCAAACGCTGCCATCACAAACCAGCGCGGGTCCAAACCCGGCTCCAAAGCTCCAGCCCCGGCTGAGGCTCGGGGAAAAGCGAGCCCGGCCCTCAGAGCACGGAGCCACCGGGCCGCAGCAGCGGCACCGCGGCACTCGGGGCAGCCTGAGCCCGCGGGGCAAAGGCGGCAGGACCCCGTGCCAATGGCCGAGAATCGAGGAACTGTGGAGTAGTGGAACCAGTAAGGCTGGAAGAGGCCTCTGAGAACACCAAGCCCAGCCACCACCTCCGCACTGCCGCTGCAACCCCCAAAGCGCTGAGCTCAATTTTGAGATTATCAGATTGCTATTGATAAGGCGCCGTATTTGTGTGCAAAAGTCACTGTGCTCCACTTGCCTCACTGTCTGTTACCAAACAGTGCAACGTGATGTCCTGGTGCTGTGCTGCCATGATGCCATGCCCTGCCACCATATGCCATTGGTTTCACAACTAAATATTGCATAGATGGACACGCATCAGCTGAACAAAAAAAAAAAAAAAAAAAAGAAAAAAAAAGAAGAAGAGGCATTTAAAATTAGGAAACACCCTATATAAACTTGTGCAACCTGTACTATCCAGATTACTGTACAAATAAGGTATTATATGAGAATTGTTGTAAGCACTATCTTGGCTTATGCAAGGGCAGGTTGCTTTTTCAGAATGATTTGAGGGCCATGAGAACAGGAGCTCTGCTCACATCCTCCACAGCAGCCCCGTGATTATTTTATACTTATTTTATACTTATTTTTAGATATGTATTCTCATGATTTTTTCACTCCGGAGTAGTTACACCTGGTACCGAGGTACTTCTTGACAGAGTATTTAGAATGACATAACTGTAAACTCCTCATCATAACTGTCTAGTGGACAGTTTTTCACAGACTGTCCCTTGGAAAACACTGCTCACTGAAGCTGGGACATCATCCAATCATTCAGCCATAGGAAAACTAACTCAGGCAGACCAAGATTGGAGTCTGAATCTCGCACAGTCCTGATGAAAAGTTTTACCATTTTGTTGTACCCTGCTACACACCAAGGGTTACTTTTTTTTGTTGTATGGAAACCCTCACATGTGGTAGGCAGCCCTACACTGTGGGATGAGGCTTTTCCATTCCAGATTACCAAGAAAAGATGAATCCATTGCAGCACAGGCACTGAATTGCAGTCAGTGCACATGAACTCTTAAGAAAAAAATAATTAAAAAAAACCCCTCTAGTTGGAATATGCAAATTAAAGTTTCTCAGATTACTACAGCAGTTAAATTTAGGTACATTTTACAGAATTCACTCAGTAAAATGCATCTGTGACCCCAAATGAAAGCCATGGGGAATATCGCAGCAATATTTCAGTGTGGGAACAACAGTGTCACTTGTCCAGTCTGTTTTTTTAAAACAGCTAAAAAATGGTGGTGGTTTAAACTTTGTCTCTAATAAATATCATATCCTCTGATCATTGTAGTCCATTCATAAATTATAATGCAGTGACAGTGGATTAACTGATGCTCTCAGTATAAATTAATATTATTATTAATAATAATAATAAAGCAAATCAGATTTTTTTCAAGATTACTCTTTTAAAGTCACAATTAATTTATCTCTCCTAAATTATTTATCATCAGGAAAATGTCACAGTGACATTGTATCATGATGCATTTGCATTTTAATGTAGTAACATATGGTTACTTCTCAAAGAACCTACCAAACTGGTTGTTCAAGGTAGCATTGTGAATTTTTCATTGCAGGAAAGAGAAGATATCAACAGCAATGTGGCCTAGTCTGGGAACACTGAATAAATTATTAAAAAAAAAACCAACCCAACCCTATTTGAAACTCTATTACCCAGCACAGAGATAGCATGACACAAGGTTGTGGGAATCCATAGGAAAATAACTGCAAGTGCTTGCAAGGCAAAATCTTGGTTTGTTACCCATGAGAGTGAGACAAACCCCTAAATGCTCACTATCAGAGGGAAAAAAAGATATTTGGATTGTATCTTTAAATTGATCCACTTCTCTAAGCAGTGCTAGCAAGTTACTTAATTCACAGGAACGTTTCGGAGCTTTCCAGACTGCTTCATTATATCTCTCCAATTTTAAGCAAGGCCAAGAATTGTAACAATTTTGTGTCCTTTATTGACAGCTCCTATTAATGTTGTATTTCCACCCCCCTGCCTGCACAAGGCTCCCTAATCTCCTTCCTTGGACACTGACAGAGGTGCGAGAGGATGAGCTCCAGTCACAAACCAAGTATCAGCAGGACTTTGCTACAGGGCCCAGTGTTCATATGGAAACTTTGTTTCTCTGTGCATAACTTCACTTTTTACAAATATATACACCAAGTGTCTATATATACACTGTATACCTCAGGAACAAAGCTGCTTTTATGCAAGCTGCAGTCGTGTTTCTTTGCTTCAGTCACCTGTGGATGCACCATGAAGTGTTTTGCATAAACCAAGGCACATGTTTACCCCAGCTTAGCTACTTGTGAAGGCCATAGGCATGCTCACTTCAATTCCTTCTAAATGCAACCCATTTAATTAAAAGATTAGCCAAGAGAAATGTCACTTTCTGTGCTGCCAGAAGAAAGAGCACAGGAAGGTTCTGTTCAGCGAGCTTAGACTCCTGTAATATTTCATTTGTGCTCACACTGGAAGGGGCTAACAGCCACGTGGAAAGAAGGGGTTTATAAAGGATGCATTTGTGATGCAATGAGCATTAACAGCTCTTGTCCCCAAGCTGCACATTAAATAGGCTGGAATTTGCAAACTTACTGCTGTACAGGATGCAGTGAGAAAGGAACAGTCCTACAGAAGCTCAGGACCTGCTTCAGTATGAGCAGTAACTAACACAGTTAAAGCTTGTTTGTTTTCTAATTTGAGGTACTATAGTTCAAAGATAAGGGTCTGACCAAAACTAGTTAAACCAGTTTAGGAAAAGTGCAGGAACTTATTTTTAGCTGTGGACTAAAGCTAGTTGGTGCATTTAAAGATATCTTTGGATTCAAAACAGGGCAAACACCTCATGAGAGAAAATTTGTGATTTTACTCCCCAAAGAGTCGATACAGTTTTTTGTCAAGTGCCTCTTTTGTCTTTTACTAATGAAATAACTGATTGAGGATATTTATTTAGTGATCTGAGTGGGTTTTAAATTCTACCCTGAATATACCGCTTGTTAGATATCAGTGTACAAACAGGATGGATAACAAATATATTGTTTGCAATCGAATGCATTCCGCTATCTTTTCTGTGCTTTCCATCATAGTGTGCTAATTCTTCGGGGTTTGGGAACAGCTGTTAGGATTATGATGTATATTCAGTAAAAATTACTGAGTCAGAAGGAATGGGCCTCTGCAGATTGTCTAGCCCACCCTCTCTGCCCGCCTGGAGCAGGTTCATGAGAGCTGTGTCCAGCTGGGCATTGAGCATCCAAGGACAGAAACTCTACACCCACTCTGGGCAGCCTGTGCCAGTGTTTGACCTCCTTTGCAATAATAAAAAAAAGGGTTTTCTTTTGTTCAAGTGGAAATTCCGTATTTCTGTTTGTAGCCTCCTATGCTGTCACTGGACACTACTGATAGAAGTGTGTCTCTGCTGTCCCCTGCGCAGGGATTTACCCACACAGCTCACAGTCAGTGTGCTGGCCACTTGCATCCCCAGGGCCTTTCCACAAAGCTGCTCTCCACCACTCCATCCCCAGTCTGTACACTTGCATTGGGGTTTTCCTCCCCAGTGCAGGGCTTTGCATTTCTTTTGTTGAACTTTACAAGTTTCCTGTTGGCTGATTGTTATCTTTTCCTGCATGACTAAACACAAACATTATTTCTACTTTTGCGTCCTTGCCACGTCACTTACAAGCAGCAGAAATACCCGCCACGAGATCTGAATATGAAACTTCATTTCATTCTTCCTTATTTTGAAAAAACTAATTAAAACACCTCTTAACTGTACTGACCATTGTGCCAAGCCCTGCCACTTTAATATGAATGATATTTATGTTTGATATTTCCTCCTTTCTTTTTCATTGCCTTTTGGCATATCAATACACTTAATTATAGTTTAGTACACTGAGTATATTGATAAATGTGTGGGTGATAGAAACAGTTGCTAGGAAAGGCTGACATCCATCAGGAGTGCTGCAGGGGGAAGGGATCCTTCAGAGGAATGATGGAGGTTTAGTTATAACTTGATCATGTGAGGCTTGGCTCATTAATGCATTTTAAAAAAATGGGGCTCTCTGGGTCATATGACTAAAATAAAACAGTTTATAAAGAAAAATTTTTGTACAGAATAGAATTCTTGAAAGAACCTTCAGAGGTATTGAAGATGCAAAAGTTAGTGCTCAATTATTTTCACCAGACTGGCTGAAAAAAATAGCCAGGTATCTCTGTGAGGAGCAGAGGATGAAAGGGAGCTGAATGGGCTCGTGGTGCTCAGCTGTCCCAGGCACGGGCTCACAGAAGCCCCTGTGTAAAATGACCGTGTGTGATCTTTTACACAGCTGTGCTTTGCTGCCTCTAACCTCTTTTAATTGTCCTTCAGCTTGCAGACTGAATGAGTTTGCCAATACACACCTTTGTTTCCCTGCCAGCACTTGCCTTTTTAGCCAACAAACCGCTCCTGCAGCGATACATTTGTAGGGAGCAATCTTACCCCATTTCAGCTTCCATTTTACAGAGCTAGAAGAATCATGATCTGCAAGTTTTCTCTTGTGTAGAGAATCTCTTATCTATTCCATGTGCCCATCTTTGCATATTTTTCAGATTAAATTTGTAATTTTATAAAATATTCCAGGTAAAGTTTCACTGAGATCTTACATGGCAAAAAATATTTTCATATCTCTACTGAAATCAGATCTCTTGATGGCAACTTGGGCTTATATTTGTTTTTGGCATAGCTGCCTCATGCCAGCAGTTCACAAAAAGTGTGATTTTGAAGAGTATATTTCGGGTTCCTCTTCTGTCATGTCAAACTGAGGTTCTAGCACATAGTGGTGCTATTTGTTCCCAAACACAAAACTGCACATTTGTATATAAATAAAATTTTCTTCTCATTTCTAGCAATCTAGGCTACAGGCTCTTTTAGTATTAATTCTAGTTGGTAGTCATTAATTATTTGTGTTACAAGTGTTTCTTCACTTTACCAGTGAATTTTCATTATCGTGTATCCAACAGTAACATTACTTGTAGCTATTTCCTTTTATGTCAACTCATTTCACACTTCACTTTGCCTCTTTTTTCTATTTATTAGTTTTCCACATCAAAATGTTGGAAGCTACTTTTTTCTTATGCTTTGTAACTACATAATATACCCCAAGTTCTGATACTTTTGAGTTCATGGTCAGCTCTCCCTTCTATTTCTGTTTTAGTTACCCTTTTCTTACATATGCTGCATGATTTATCCTCAAGATGACACACAATCACACCTGGCTCCCAAAAACAAGGGTGATCATTTCTCCCTCTGGGTAACTACATAAACTTTACAAGCTTGTTACTGCTCATGACAATTGCTTCACAATTTTTCCTGATGTTCTATTAAACAGTTTAATATACTTTCATATAAGCAGAACATCCCACCTCAATGGTGTTTTCTCTGAAGACTTTCTCTTGAGCTGTCTGATTTTGTAGGTTCAGACTTATTAATGTATTTCTCATGTTTGCTGTGTTCAAAGGAAGCCATTTCATGCTTTCACCAGTGAAGCAATCCCTCCTTCAGACATAATCACTGTTTCAAAAGTTAGCAGTTCGTTGGTGGTTATTGTACTGTTGATCCTTTTGGTGATGTTGCATTACACTCATTGTGACTCGGTGCAAGGGCAGATCAGAAGCCTGAAGCAATCAGGGATGAGGGCCCTCCTCACCAAAGGAAGATGCACAAGAGAGAACAGGGCACTGTTCTGTTGCCTGGGGTCTCCGTTCCCACAGTGACTGTGCTGTCGAGGATGGGTAGCAGTACTGGAAGAACTGGGACAGAGTTATGTGGGCCTTGATCAGATGAGAGGGATGGGTGAAGCCAGGTTCTGAAGATGATGATCCACGTCACAGTGATAAGTTACCTTCGTGACTTTGGAGAGCAGAGAATTGGGTTCACTTATTTTTTGTAGCCTGCATTGAATGAAAAGTGGATGAAGAGAAACTCCTGCTTGTTCTGCTGAGCCCAGGGACAGACTGGGTGAGGCCTTTGAGTGCAGACAAGGTGTATTGTGACTGCTGGCCACCAGCTTGCTCATGAAGTGCCACTGCCTGTGCCAACCCTGTCTGCTGGGATAGCTCAGAGAGCTGTTCCTTTGTCATCAGGAGCGGTACTTCTCCACAGCCCTGAACTAATTGCTGCTTCTAATAGCCCCATGCTTTCCACCCTAGAGTAATTTCAAAAAGTGTTACACTTATTTTGGTTTTACTCAGGTGATCCAAGGAGCTGCTGATTCTGGTTGTAGTGAGGAGAAAGTTAAATCTCTTGCAGAGTTTTCTGTGTTTTGCTGTTTTCTGAACTTGGAAAGATAGCTCGAGATGGCAAAAGCAAGTAGATAAAAAGCCAAGAAAGAAAAGTAATTAAAAAAAGAGAGGGGGAAAGGAAACAGAAAGTAGGGCAGGAACGGATTTCAAACACAAAGATGTGTAGGTGGATGAGGAACAGCTGAAGACTGGCCATCAACAGCAAATGGAGTTGTTAAAACACTTGAAATAATTTGTGATGTGCCTTTGACTTTTTGGACTGTGGAGACAGAGAAGGTGTTTAGAAAACCCACCAGACATGGAAATGGAGAATCATGTAAACTTTCCTTTATTTTGAGTGTGAATCCTTGAATGGATAAGGAAAAAATACATCTCTCATAGCTGCACTGTCAACACTCAATTGATGTAGTTATCTACAGAACAAAGTTTTGTTATTCTTCATCAAGGTTTCCAGGCTGCCATAGCACAAACAGCCTGTAAGAAACAGTCTCAGAATCATGGCAAATTGCAGCTTCAAAGGTGAACAAGAACAAGATCCTTGCTGAAGACACCTGGTTGTGTGTTAACCATGTGTTAACATGTTGAAGTATGAAAAAATGCAAATCCTACCTTAGGAAACTACATCATGACAAAACAAGTGTTGTGCTAAGTGATTTCTATTGCACCTGTGGAGGGCTTACTCTGCCAGCATCTCTGGCCAGGGCCTGGAAACTGTCCCTAAAAATCTGCAGCAGATATAGCAGCACAAAGAAAGGATCAGTCTGGTGTATGCTTACCTTCTGGCTCTTAGGCACAGTCCCAGGACCCATTCTGAGATTTTTTCTTTATTTACTTTATTTATTATCTAGAATCTCATGTGAGCCATTGAGTGATACAACCTGGGATGTCATTTGAAATTTAAAATTAGTAAAATAGTTGTAGCAGCAGGAGAAAGACTATGCTTAGAAACTCTGGATCTTCAACTAAGTAACTTATTTAACTTAAAGAGACCCACAAGTCAGCAAGAGCAAAACAAAATAGTGAAGGCCCACAAACAGGATTAGTACCTGTAATTAACTCATATGTGGCATTTTGCTTTATGCCATTGGTTGTACAGAACAGGGACCATACCTGGTTTAAGATGCTACTGCAGTTCCAATAAATATTTGATGTTGATTTGGAGCCATCAGCGATAGTGCCATTTGTAGTTTCCAGAAAATTTATTGACGACATGTGAGTAGCACTGAAGACAGAATTTGGGTATCAAGGAGAGCAACACCCTGCCTTTGTGTCTTACACTCTGATTCCTTAAGCCACACTTAGGGTAGCATTGAGAAAAGAAAATATTGGCTCATTTGCCAGTCATTATCTTCACTAATATCACTGAGCAGATCTACAAAGGTTGAGCAATGTACTCTCTTTATGGGGCATGGTTGCAAGATGCCACTGATGTCAAGACACCCCCGATAAGATTAATATCTCATCAACCAATGAACTGTATGAATTCCAACACTGAAAAAGGCTTTAATATCTCATCAACCAATGAACTGTATGAATTCCGACACTGAAAATAGGTTACACTCAGCTGAACCACTATTAGAGAACTGCTTAAATTCACCTTAGAATTATCCCTGTTAGAACAGAAAATAATATTCTTGGCCACATAGTAAATTTAAACTCTGCCAAGTGCACTGTTGTAACACTCACTGCCATGAAATTATTTTTTTAAGACACTTGAGTTTACAGTCTGTGATTTAATAGCAGCTGTAATGTCACTACAGTATTGCTGCAATCTCCAACGGGGCTTGACAACTAAGGCAGAGCAACCAGGTCTTCAGGGTCCCAAGGATACAGCGTTTTGGGGCAGAATTTCAGGACATATTGGACACCTGTCAGGCGTTTTGGGTCCCAGCATTCAGTCCTAATCAGACAGCAGGGTGTTCAGAAATCCCAAACACTGTAACAAACCCACAGTAGCTGTGGCACTTCCCAGAGGGGTCAAATCTAACGTGCTTTCACTGCAGCTATCGCCTGCAAATGCTCAACAACCCAGCAAACTCCATGTGCTGGAGTTAGAAAAAACACCGGCTTTGCCCATGAAGAATATGCAGAGGTTGTGTACTGCAGCCTGATTGTGTCAGGCTTGGTGTTTAAGCACCAATTCAGTGGTTATGTACGGCATCCAAAGATCCCTCACCTAAAATATCATCCCAAATGCAATAGTCCTTACTCCAACAGAAAGGCTCAGCAGTAACTCTGAGCTGTGATCTCATTTTTGAGCAGTCTAAATATCCAGTAATCTGGTGATTAAGGTGCCAACAGGGGCGTTGACAGGCCTGATTTCAGTCCTCAGTCGAGATGATGAGTGGCTTTAGTGCCAATTCTTTGTCCCATCGTCCATGAGAGTGACCTTGACAGCAGGCTGCCATGCACCCAGAGTGCCAGTGTTCTGGAACCTCTTACTGCGCTGTTTGGCTCTATATAAGAAATTCTTCAGAGCAGGGATGTGGATGAGAACACAGAATGTGGATTAGAAAACACTTCTCTCCTTCTAACTAGGATTCCCCTAGGGGAGAAAACCAATCCCACTCTCCTAAGGAGAGCAGCACCTTTCTGCTCTTTGGGGTGTCGATTACATTTATCTCTGTTCTTGGCAGGACCAGCCGCTGGGATTAAAGTTGAATGCATTGCTTAGAGAGGCAGGGCTTGCAATCAGGAGCTGAGGCAGGCAGAGGCCTGAAAGGCAACACTTCTGTAAAACCTCATTCAGATCGATTTGGTGAGCTTTGAGGCTCAGCAGCAGAAGAAATCAAACTGGGCATTTCTTCTGTGAAACACTTTAATAGCTGCTCTTATTCAACAGTGGGTCAGGATCTCTGGTCTTTGGCCATACTGGATTTTTTTTTCTTTTTCTTTATTGCTGCTTAACTCAGGACAGTTTTCTTCCCCCCAAAACTCTTATGGCATAAAACATTATTTTGTACTTGAGTTCCTTCTGTCAAACCCTGGTTTCCATGACATGATATCAGCTGCATTTAGCTTAACTATTTCCAGTAGTTAAACATATTCATACTTCTTGGAGTTTCATAGAAATGAAAGCTGTAGCACTTGGATTCACTGACTTTACCTGAAGGGCAGCAGTCCATTTTGTAGATAGAATGTGAAATAAATCAAGTCTGCATATTGTCTTAGAAAGGCTGAAGCTTTTCTTTCATTTCCTCCATGTCTCAATCCTATTTCTTCATTCCCATTTCTTCATTCCCTTATCTTCTCTTTGTCTTGCTAAACTGGGTGCTACAACCTTTTGGAATCTTTTAAAATCAGAGAGAAAATTTAGTTGGAAGGGACCTCATCTGGTCTGAGCTCCCTCCCAAAAGCAGAAGCAACCCCAAGCTTTGACCAACTTCAAAATTTTTGTTTTCTGTGGCTGCAAACCCCCCTCCTTCTGCTACTCTGATTTACACTGATCCCATCTATTGTTTCTGTAAATGCTAATGCATGAGAAAGGAGCTGTAGTTGTTGGGGCATTAACTTGTCACACTGCAAGCACAGAGCCTGAATGTTTAGTTTTGTTCTTTGCCTCAGTGTGTAGGTGGTGAGTTCTGATGAGCTTCTGTGAGAACAGGCTCATGTACAACCACACCACTGTGGCCTCTGGAATTTCTAAGCCCTATGTTACAATGCAGGTAAGAGCATGCAGCACTAACTTAGGACAAAATATATTATAGAGATATTGAAATGAATACTCAATCCGAGCATTACAAAACAAGAGAGCTCAGAAAAATAGAGACACAAAGTATGTCAGGATAGAGCACCACAGTTCTAGGTGTCAGTGGTGACACCAGGCAGAAATCAGGGAAGTGGCAGTAAAGACACTTCAGGGTTTGGGATCTCTGGTTAAGTTCCATGGTGAAGCCTGAAACGCCTCTGTCTGCTGCATCACTGATGGGAGGAAGATAAGGCTACAGACAGTTCTCAAAGCATGACAGCAGCACTGACCTGGTGGCTTTGTTGCCAGGGTCAAATGCTTGTCAGAGTTGGGGCACCATCAGCCAGCTGTGTGGGGAGCCACAGGCACAGCAATGTCTGCTCCTTCCCCTTAGGAATGCCACTAAACAGAACTGTGCCTCCAGTCTGAGGCCCAGGCAGAGCTGTGCTCTTCTCGCTCTCCCTCTCAGAGCCCTTTGTGCACTCCAGGACTGTCCCTGTCCCTGTCCCTGTCCCTGCCCCTGGGGTGCCTGCTCAGGGCCTGGCTGCACCCGCAGCTGGCAGCCCACAGAGACCCCCGGGCAGGCTCCAGCACGGGAAAGGCTCAGGAGAGAGCAGAGCAGAGCAGCCTAACCTGCAATATGTTCTAGACCACCTGGAAAGCTGAAGAAGCCTCATCTCTCACCACCCAGCTAATTAGTTTGAGTGCAGTGCCACGAGGGTGCAGCGACACCGACTCCAGTCCCAGGGTTAGCACAGCTGGCCGGGCTATCTGATAGCTCAGACTCTGCAGCACACACAGGCAGGTACTTTCTAAGGGATGCTGCCCTAATTATCTCTCCTCACAGTTTTTGACTCAAAGGAGCACCTTTTATCTGGAATTCTGAAAAAAACCAATGTTGTCTGTCTTTTAATTGTAAATGCTACAGCAGAAACAATCAAGACTTCATCTGTGTCCAGACAAAATCATGTTTTCTCTTCAATATGACAGAATCTAGAAAAAAAATCAGGTAAAGAGAGTTTAGTCATGCTGGGGCTAAGGAACAGTGCTAGGCTTTCCCCACTGGTCAAGCTGCTGGAGGGTTTGGCTGCTCTTCAGTATTCCCATCCCTGTGTAGTCTGGGAATGCCTTTGGGCTCACCAGCACAGATGTGAGCCTGCAGCTCTCTTTAGATTCTCTGTCTGTGCAGTCAGTGGGCAGGAGCTCTGAGCTCCACCACAGTGCACATCTTCAAGACATCTGGAACAGTCTCCTTGGCTTTTTCCTCATGTGTTTTTTAATATTTTCATTCCTATGTATCAGTTTTTCTAAATGTTTTGACTAATTTTGTTGTCCAGAACAGTTATAAAAGCCTACTTCTAGTCTCATGTACCCAAGATTGTACAAAGATATAAAGAGAAAACCCGTGTTTATTCTTCTTTCCTTATTTAAACATGTGAGACCATCTTTTCAACATGATAGAGCTTATTTTTAACCCTGCTCTAATGCAAAACACAGTGAGTTTCTGTTAGATGACTTCAGCTTCATCAGGTTCAAAAATGTTTGTGCATTGGTTAGGGTTTTTCTTCATTTTGGCTTTCACCTATCACATGCAACATACAGTTTTAGCCATCTTCTCTTTCATGGAGCTCTTTAATCTCCTTTTGGGACAACTTGCAGTTGCTCTTTATCCCAGCCATACTGGGGCAGTATTTCTTCATGAGTGCTCCGTGTTGCCATCCAGTCAAACGTGCTATTGCTTGTTGTTATTGTTATGTTATTTTTTGGGCAGCCTAATCTTGTTCATAATTTATGTTTAGGGCCACAGCTTATCTCTTCATCAAATGCATTTGGTTTTGAAGTTCTGCAAAGGTTTACCCTGTTGCAGTGCATTCATTTTAGAAGGACTGCCTTGCTGGGCTTGGCTGTATTCATCCTTTTGGTGCAAGAGGAGTTTTATGCTGCAGCCAGCTGTGTTTGATTAGTGCAGCCTTGCCCCTTAGTACCAAGTCAGCCTCACTTGGCAGTGTTTCCCAGGTTACCCAGATGACCAACCCTCACAACTTCATTTACTCCAGTCTCTGGAATAATCCCACCACACCCATCAGCATCCTCCGTCCTTTCCTGAGCTGCCACCCTCCGATTCTCTGGGATGTTATGTTATTCCAGAGCTGTGTCTGTCTGAATTTCATAGATTCTTGCATACTGCAGGCTGATTATTGCAGAGCTTTCTCCACAATACTGTGTTGTTTATAAACCCACTTCATTTGCAGGTCCTGAACCCTTTCTGATTGTGGTTTCCTCATGATGGGCAATATGGTGCTTCTGGGATTCAGGGCCTGTCCTTTCTACCCCTTCTTTCTACTGCCTAGGCAGTGGTGGAAGACTTGGTTTTGGATGCAATTTAAAGTTATAAAATCCCAGCTGAATGCTGAAGAGTTCATATTTCAAGTAATAAAATATTCATTTGTTCCCACTGACATTTTAAAATGCATTAGAGAAGCATTTATGCTGATTCCCCCATTTGTTAAAACTTGTGTCTAGAAAACTCCCATCTGGATCATATTTACTCTGATTTCTTCTTTTAAAACTTTGACAGTGATGGCTCCACCTGAGTGAAATGAAAATGCTGTGTTTTGAAACTGATTGTGATAGTGAAAATTTGATTTGAAATGTAAAATTGTTGTTGGAATACTCCAGATGGCTGCTGATGTTAAATAAAGCACTATTGCCTTGAAACAGAGAATCTTGTTCTTTGAGTGTGACAGATGCCTCAGAAAGTTGTTACTTGGCACACTTTGGTAAATATTAAACAGATAATTTTGGGTGCTGTTAATTTTTGTATGTCAGCCTTAATCCACATTCAAGATGGCATAATAGAATTGAATTATTTTTATCTTTATGAAACTCAGCTGCTCATCCTTTCCTTCATTCCTGATGAAATTATCCCAGAACTGGATGTCCAGGACACAAATAGTTGTGCCTGCTGTTTTAGGCACCTACTTGGGTGGAATTCAAGAATCTAAAGCTAGGAGACTTGACTTCCTCTAGTATACAGCTTTCCCAGTATGATTCAGAATCATAAGGCAAATGCTTAAAATAAGCAGAGACTTTGCAAAAGCAGTCACATTGTGGGGTGGGAGAGTCCTGTGGAAACAAAAGGAAATGGTTAAATTAAGGGAGAAGGAGGCTGAATATTTGGCTAATATTTGTTCTCTTGTATTCTCCAGCTGTGTGAAATCACCTTTACTTTGAGAGAGGCTGCTTGGGTTTTTTTCTTCCATCTTTGAAATCTATCTTGCCTTTCCTGTTTCATAAAGGTTCTCCCAGATTAGGTCAGAAACCTGCTATTTGTTGCATGAGCACATAGGTTTAGGCTTAGTTACTAAGGGAAGGATTCAAGGGAAAATCAGGCCAGATTTAATATAGGACTCATAATAATCACCTTTTTTCTCTATGTCAATCCAGTAGGCAGCTTCCGTGTTCAGGTCTTGGGCTCCATGTCCTGTTGCTGAAGAAGCTTTTTAAAAAGGAAGACCTGAGCTCTGGATTTAAAGATGCTTCAGTAAGTCCTGGTACTGAAGTATTTTATGGAGTGAACCAACTCTTCAAAACTCCTGGCTCCTTTGTTTCCTTCCCCACCCCAGGTGCTGCCTTTGGTGCCTCTGCTCTTGCCACCCACTCAGCTGACTTGAGACAAAAAGATTGGATGCTCTTGGCTGTAAAAACTTCATTAATGCCAGGCACTGTAGGGAAAGTGCCACTTTGGAGTTTTAATACTGTTAAATGCTACTTCTTGGAAACAAATGAAAGGCTTCTAATTTGCCTGGGCTAACACACATGCATTTTTAAGGTTACTTAGCAAGCAGAGCATGTCTCACCACTTTTCAATCCAGGTGTGTGGTTTTAAGTCACAGCTAATCTCTCCTTGTCAGTGACACCTGTGGTTTTCCTCTGATAAATATTTGATTTGGAAAGAGAAGCATGCAAGGTAACTCCCACTCTGGTGACTCTAACTGAAAACCAAGTCTATCCATTTTTAATAGGAGTGTGCTGCACTTAGCTCAGTAAGTCACCTTTGGACAGAGCAGCTGCTGCTTTGCTGCTTCCTGCATTTCAGAGCCAGTGGGTGCTCAGCACCTCTCTAGGAGTTCAAACAGCAGGAAATGGGACTTGAAATTCCATGGGACATGAGGTGGCTGAAGATACTGTAGGGACGTCTACTCTGTGAAGGCTTTTTTGCAGCAGTCCTCTGGTTAGAGAGACAGAGAACAGTTCCTTGTTTGCAAGTGTTAAGTGGTCTCCCTGTTTTATCAGCCATGACTGCAGGAGAAGTACTGATAGGAGTTAATCTGTTGGCAGAAAATACTAGTTATGTCTGAATTAATGAGCTGAAATATTTTTAATATGGCTTGGTAAAAAGAAAAATGCTCTGAAAACTCAGAGACACAGACTATGGAAGCAATTGGTGATTTTCTCTTTAAAGCTTGTCCTAACACCTATCAAATAACTTTGCTTCTAATTAGAAATGAACTTTTTTAAACTAAGTGCAAAAACATCTGCCAGTTCTTCTTGGCACTTCGTTTTTTCATTGTTTTAAACTCATGCAGTCTTGTCACTTTAGCCATTCTGGTAGAAACTTGGGGGTTTTGCTTCCTGTCTTGTTTAAATGTTATTTTCCTGGGAGCCAGCAGTGATCAATGTTGCTGTCATGGAAGCTGAATGAACAACTTGGAAAAAGATGCTCCCCTCACTTGTGGGAGCTTTCCAAGTGCTTGGCATGCAGGTTTAGCAATGAACCCTGTTCTGGCAGGCTTCTTTTGGGGTTAAGCTGGGAGTGTGGCAGCATGGTAAGATAACTTGCCTGAAAGAGCCATCTCCTCAGGCACTTCAGAGCCAGAAAAACACCCCAAGTGGAAAGCCAGTGTCACCTGCACACTCCCAGTAACACCCTTCATAATCCTGAGAGGTTGTTGCCACCACACTGAAATGTTTTTTGCATTTGCTGTCATAAAGCTATTGAAATATGACAAGTGAAGATGATGATTTGCATCCTGAGGGATGATTAAAGCATGAAGTCTTTGTACAGGTCACCTTTTTCTTAATTCCCCTCCCCACCTATGCCACATGGGCTGGCTCCTATGTTGAGATCACCTTGTTATTTTTAGAAACCCAGGTGGGAGAGTTTAGAACAGGTGGTGCTGCCAAAAGACAGAGGTGTTGCACAGTAACTGCCTGGGGCTTTAGAGCAGAACGAGGAGGAGTTCAGCTGTGCCTCAAGTGATGCTGAAAGAAAGGGCTGCCACCACCTGAAACTGAGGCTGCCTGCTGCCAGCCCTGCTGCCCAGGGCATCTCCTGTTCCATGCTGGGCTTTTGAGAGCTGGTGGCTGCTGCATCTTCTCAGAAACTGTTGCTGGTTCCCTGCAGCAGCAGCAGCAGTTTCACAGGATCCCTTAGGAAGTCAGGCAGAGATGGAGATAGACACAGAGTGCAGGTGGGAGATGGTGGAAGATTGGAGGAAAAATTTCAGCCTTTTTGCAGAAATTACTGCTTGAGAATTGTCTAAAGCCTTCTGCCCTGCTGCCTTATGATAGCAAGAAACACTTGTGCTTAAAGGAAAGGGACAGTGGTAAAAAAAGTGTCTGATTTTATACAACTGCATTAAATGAAACTTGCAGAGCTTGTTGGGAGTATTTGCATCTGGCTGAAAGCAGAGTGGAAAATGAAAGTTAAAAAGGAAGGTAGATGGTAAATCACTGCTCTTAAAATCTTTTTACTGCCGTCCTTTTCTTTAGGGTGGAAATTATAACTGCCTTTGAGATTGTGTTTGGGAAGTAAACACCTTAATGAACTATTGCAAACACTGATTTTTGCTCCTGCAGCAATTGGTTTTAGTTTAATGTAAAATTGCTGCAGGGTGATGTCTCAGGCTGTTATATTCTCTTCTGCCAAAATGAACTATCTGAGGGGAGATAAAAGGTACAAAGGCTGTGAGTGAAATTTGGTTGTATTGCAGGTTTTGAACAACAGACTCCTGGCCACTGTCTGGGATGTCTTTGGGCTAAAATAATTTGAATACACGTGATGTGGGTTGGTAGGCTCTGCTTGGATTTCAGTGCACCAACATTTTGAGCTGTGTTATTAAGCTTACTAGAAAAGCAATATTCACTATTCTGAGACATGAAATTACCCCTTGATATGCACTCAGACTGTGACATTATCAGAGCAGGTTTTCTGACACTGCTGTGCTTTCACTTCTCGTTCTTTGGAGAAGAAGGACTGAAGAACTGTTGTTTGTTGGGAACTGAGAAGCAGAGCCCAGGTCAGTCTCACCTGGTAATTAACTCCTTAAGCAGAGTCTTGCCTCAGGGGACTGTAAGTGCTGCCTGCTACCAGTGTTGTGCTTTAAAAGTACTTGAGTAAATAATCTATACAGGCAATACTTTTCACATTCACTGAAGTTTAACACTTTGCAGACTACATGCTACACTGTGATATTTAGCCTGTATTAAAATTAAAAAAAAAAATCGAACTCATTATTAAATAGCAGATTAAAATCCTAGTGACAACTTCCAAATAAAAACCATCCCCTCTAAATTACATGATTTTCTCTTTTTTAGGTGTAAGTTCTACAAGCATATATGTGTACACACACACACACCTACATATATATATATACACAGATACACAAATGTATGAGTGTTTCTGTTGTAGTGTGACCATCTTTGTAGAAAAAGCTGATATGTTGCAGTGCAAGGTGGACAAGAGGATTTGCATTGCTCCAAGGAGCTGGAAGGTTTTTCATCTCCATTTCACCCTTACAGGTGGACTGAATGCACTTTGGAGCCTTACAGCCCTGGGCTGGTTTAGTTACTAACAGAGAGCATGAGTTGTCAGTAAGTTCTGCTCCAGGGCAATTGAGTTGTGAATAGAAAGGATTAGCAAAGAGTGTGAAAAATAAAAAACTCTGCCACAAGAGCTATTTTTGTGGCTGCAGTAAGAGGTGTGGGCTGTAGTTTCTTTCCTGTTGGGGTTGAAAGCTTGGAAAATTGGGAAATGATCTTGCTGAGAGACAGTGTCAGAGCTTGAAAGTGCTTTTTTCACATGCTTGAGCAGGTAGCAAGAAATGGAGAGGTGAAAGTACAGGAGTAGGTTCAGCTGCATTGCATGACAGGCACTCTCCTCCTGCCAGTTAATGAAAACAGCCTGGGACCTTGTAACTGCACACATTCGAGGGGGTAAAAAAGCCTTTTAGTTTCCCTTTTCCCACAGCTCTGTAGGAGCTGAGCTCTGGAGTTAATTTTTAAAGCCAGCTGGAATGCAGAGCTAAGCAGTGGTCGAGGGAATGTGCTGGTGCCCTGTTCAGAGCAATACTGCAGATGCTGTTGCTGTGGTGTGGTTTTTTTTGGAGTGACAACTCATTAGCACAGGGAGGATGAGCCAAAAGAGGAGGTGTCCCCACAGTGGGCAGACCTTTGGGCGAGCAGTGATGGGCAGGGAGCTCTGCTGCTGGTGGCTGCTCCTGGAAACTGAATTGTGCCCTCAGACACGAGCAGGGGCTGGGGTGGCTCCCCTGGGTCTCTCCCATGGAGGCTGGGTGCCCTGCCAGAGCTCTGGTCCCTGTCCCACCCCTGTTTGTCCCTCCTGTGGCTCTGCTGGGATCAGAGGGAACGGGGGAAGTCCTGGAGGCAGCTCCAGGGTGCTCACATTGCTGCAGCAGCAGCATCTCACGGAGCCCCAGCTCCTCTGCAGTCCCTCAGGGCTCCCATGGTGAACTCTGCACCTGGCTGGGTGAATTTGGCAAACGGGCCAGGCCGGATCTGCTGCCATGGCTCCAAACCCAGGAGCAGAGGGAAGCAGTAAAGGGGATCTCCTGTGGGAACAGATGTTGTGCCAAGGGGAGTTTGAATGGCAAAACCAACTCCTGTCACTGCCTCAAGGCCAGGCTGGATGGGCCTTGGAGCAAATTGGTGCAGTGGGAGGTGGGGTGGGATCATCCCTGAGCTCCCTCTCAACCCAAACCATTCTATCATTCTTGTGAACTACTACATTCCACATTTTGTTGGGTATGAGGAGTGTTCTGGTTAAAGGGCAGTTTCCTGAAAGGAAAAAAAGTGTCTAAACAGGCAAACCACCCAGCTCAGAAGCTGTTTGAGGTTGGCCAATTAAAGCTACACAGCAGCAGATGATTTAATTTAGGCTTTAATTCTAAAAGCAGCACTTTTTGCTCATAAGCTCTCTATAGGAGAGAACTTTGCACGAGTGAAGTCTGCAGAGCCTTGCTGGGATGTTTGGGTGCCAACAGCAATCAAATTATGGCAAAATTGAGCTTCCTCTGGTCTCCTTTCCCTGGCCAAGAAGTCAAGGTCATTAAGCCTTAGCTGGACTTCTCATAACTCCTCTATAACTCCTCTGTAGCTCCTCAGCTGGAGCTGTACATACTGCAGATTTTGAGTGTCCAGATGGCCAAAAATATCTGTAAAATATGCAACAGAAGAGTGGCATCTCAGCGGTTCTGAATTGATTTTTTTGTTTGTTTTTCTTGTTTTTAATTATTTCAGCCTTTCTGCTATTCTAACCTTTGCAGTGGCCACTCATGCACCACTAAGTGATGCAAAATCCTAGTTTTGTTTATTTAATTGTATCCCTTTAATAATAGAATCTTGTACCGGGGATTTGAGCGAGGAATGAATGAGTATAACGGAAAAAAATAAATTTCAAGTTTGAGAAGTTTTAAGCTAAAGTGCACCCAAATTCTTTAGTCGAGGTTTTTTCCACTTTCATTAAGCCCAGCTCTGTGCGTGTCAATTTTATGTTTAACTCAATCTGGGCAGGAGAACCTTGCCTGGACACAGCACACAAGGGACAAAGGCTGTGAAAGCCCAGAAAATCAGGCTGCAACCAGAATCTTCCTGTGCTCAGTGGTGAATCCTGGCCCTGGGAGAGGCTCTGGGGCCCTGCAGCCTGTGGCTGACTCTGCTGTTTGAACAGTGACTCACGCTGAGCACACCTAGGGAGGAGCCCCTCCTTGCCTGCCTGCCTCTCTCCTGCTGGAACAACGGCAGTATTGCAGATTAATTATTAACTCCTCACGGGCCTGAGCCCAGCATCCTTCCTACAGGCTCAGAGAGGCTCTCAAGCTGCAGGAATGCTTTGCTTGGCTCTCCTGTTGCCAAAGACCCTACTAAGCCCACAGAGAACCTCTAACATTGCAGGTAGAAATATTGGAGTGTGAAATTTTGAATTTTGTTTGTGGATTTTGTGTATTTTTTTCCTTTTTTTTGGTGGTAGATTACTCTGGAGGTAAGGATGTGCCTCACTGAAGTTTGCTGTGCTGTTTTTCTGTCCTACCCCATTTGCACTCATCCGCCTGCCCAGGCACAAATGTACCAGCTCAAGCTTTCTGTGCTGAGGTTTTTGTTTTGGTTTGGTTTTTTTTGGTTTTTTTTTTTTTTTTTGCATGACAATATACCAAAAACTACAGTTTACCCTGACCCTTGCTCTAGAGAAAGTAGAGAGTTCCTAAACCATGAATTAGTGATGGAACCCCATACATATTACATTAGGGCAAGGAACAGGGCAGAAAGGGGTGTGTGCTAATTCAATATAAACCAGCACAGAGTGGCACAAAACGACAGCATTCTGCAGTGTTTGTGAGCTGCAGTTCTGAGGGCTTGACATGGCACTTTCCTACACAAAAAGGGTTGCATTGTGCACAAAGTTGTGAAAGAAACGCTGCTGTTCAGTGTGTTTCAGCTGGTTTTTTCTGCAGGGAGTTAGTGTTTGCTGTCTACTTTGTTGTGTGGCTGGTTTTTTGGCTTTTTGATTTTTTTCAGAACTGGCCAAAGCTCTTGCACGATCAGCACAGGGCTGCTCACCACCCCCATGGCCACGAAGCCTTGAGCTCGCACAGAATTTGTAGTGGTGTAATTCTGTCTCCTGTGTACAACAAATTGAGAGCAAAGCTTGTCCAGTTTACCTGAACACCGTGTCTGCCTTGGTTGAATTCACCTTGGTGTCTTTGAGCCAGGAATAAATGTGGTGGCCAATCTCCTTGTGCCACTGTGGCAGAAAGGAGTGTCCCCAGGAAAGAGGGCTGGCATTAGAGCGCACCTGCCTGCCTTAGGAGGACTCCATTGCAAAGAATCTGATGGTTTCAGCTGCTGCTGATGGTGTGAATGCCTCACATCTGCTGATGAAAGGCAAAAGCCTTCCTGTCCCCCGCACGGTGTGGTTTCTGTGGTGCTCTGTGACGTTCCTCAGAGGCCTCCAGCTCTGGGCTGAATTGCTCAAGAGACTCAAGCAGTGGCACAGTTCACTTTTCCACCCACTGCAGTTTCACCCTGGCCCTGGAACTCCTTTAACTCCATCTTCCTTAAGCTTTTAAGACTCTTCTGTGCTGGTTTTGTCGCAACGTGCTGCTGGGGCTGGCTCTGCCCTGTCACTGCAGGCCTGACAGGAGGAACCTGCACCCTTAAGCTCTCTCAGCTTTGCCAAATATTGCTGAGACAGCTGAAATTTATCCCTTCCAAAGCAGGCGTGTGCTGGGCTGGCTGCACATCCACGACTCTGCTTCACAGCTTGCATGGTCACACTTCTTACAAACAATCCAAAGGTGTTTTAGGTTTTCTGTAGCTCCACTATTTAGCATTTTTGCTTTCACTCTTTTTGCCTCTTCCCTTCCCAATTAGTTTTTCAGTCATGTTTGCACATTCAAAGCACTGAATATTTTTTTAGGCAGAGTTCTCATTTCCTCCTCATTATTCACAGCTACACCAACGGTTGCACAGACAGGGAATCCCCTTGGTTTCAAGACCAAAGTTTTCTACTTCCCCTTGCTCGTCCTGCTGTGGCATTTACTGTAGCACAAAATCTGTTCCCTAAAGGAAAAAAACAGAGTTTCGTTGCTGGCAATACCTGAGCCAAAAGTCTCTTGTGGCAGCAGCTGTTGCAGGTGGTTGCAGTGGTAGAAGCTGCTTGTGAGTCTGGTGATGAAAGTGAAAAAATAGGAATATGGATCCAGCTGGAGAATCCTAAGCTGTCCACAGCTTAAACCCAGATGACTTTGTGTCAATGATCCCGCTCAGGGATTTGCTGTGGGGCAGAAAAGGTTTGCAAATTTCTGCTCCTTGCACCCTCACCATTGAGAATGACCACAAAAATGGGCAAAACCAGACAAAACCAAAACCCCTGCAGCCAGATCTGTGCTGGCTGCGTGTCACTGATGTGCATCATGTGGCTCCTCATTATGGTTAGAGAACTTTGCAGATGCCTCAGTTTTCCTTCAGCTTTCTCTGCAACCACGAAAACCAGACTGAAATGAATTTCTACAGAGCCTTGAAAGGAGTGTGAACCAAACCTTCTGACAAGGCTTTAAACATCTCGCCGTGCGTGAATGAGTTTCGCCTTGCAGTGCCAAGGGAAAATGATACATTTTTATCAAAACGATTTATTTTTATCGAAAACCATCAATTTTTATGTTGATTTTTACAGCTGACTGTTATTGACCCAGACCATGGGAAGGTAATCCACCCCCCTCGGTGGCAGAGCTGGTGCTGTTCTGCCATCTGATGGCAGAGCTGGGACAGAACAGGGCTCCTGCCTTTCCCAGTGCTGGTTACTGTGGGTGTATCCCACCAGCAGGACAAATGTCAGCGCAGGGGATCCTGCTGCTGCCTGTATTTGAATTGGAAATAAGGAAATATCCCATCCTTGTTCATTTATCCTGTTTGGCCCGGATTTCCCCACCTCTCTGGAACGGCTTGCTCCTTGTGCTTCCCACACTCTCACATTGCTCTGGGGGAGCAGGAGCAGAAGACACACTTCTGGTTTTAACTTTTTTGCCATTTCCCCCCTCTGTGTCCCTTGTTCTCTGTGTCTCCATTTCCATGTTTAAAAGTGGGAACTGTGTATCTGGAAGTTTTTTACAATCCCAACCCCCTCCCTAGATTTCAGCCTGCAAATACCCCAAATTTGAAGCGTTTCAAATCCACCTTTCTACAGTTTTGGACAACATAAATAACTTTATGAGCATGATACTTCTTGACTTTGTTCTTTCCTCCTTTCTGGCTTGATATCCCAGCAAGGGAGGCTGAGGGCTGTGAGCCTGCTCTTGATTGCATTTGATTGTGTGACTGAAAATGAGTGATTTAGCCATGGAGACTGAGCCTGGAAGAGAGCAAACAGACTCTGGGCCAGACTCCTGTAACAGGGGGAGCTGCTCTCTCTTGGCTGATCAGGAGCAAATTGTTCCCGGACGTGTTTAAGGAAAGGCTGGACACGGCTCTCAGCGCCACGGGCTGGTTGACACGGTGATGTCCGGTCACACTTTGGCCTCGGTGATCCCAGAGCTCTTTCCCAACCTCATCGATTCCGTGACACCAAAAACTCGGCCCCCGGGGCAGCCTGACCCGCCCGGGCTGATGGCGGAGCGGGGCTCCCCTCACTGCCCGGGCCCAGCCCCGCCCGGCCCCGGGCGGCACCGGGAGGAACAACGGGGAGGAGGAACCCGAGCAGGATCTGGAGGCGGGACCCGAGGAGGAACCGGGAGGAGGAACCCGAGGAAGGATCAGGAGGCGGAACCCGGGGAAGAAGCGGGAGGCGGGATCTGCGCGGCCGGGGCTGAGCGGGCCCGGTGCGGCGGGAGCTGCGGGCGAGGCCGCCATGGAGGCGTTTGCGGTGAGGGCCGGGGCTGGGGCTAGGTTTGCGGCTGGGGAGAGCCGTGCCCCTCACGGCCGCCGTGCCACTCACCGCCTGCCCTTCTTCTCCTGCCAGGGAGCGCCTGTGGCCATCGCCGTGGCCGTGGTGGCGGCGTCGGCGCTGCTGCTGCTGCTGCTCCGAGGGACGGCGCGGAGACCGAGCGGCGCCGTCACCCTGCAGGACCCGCTGGCCAAGTACCCGCTGCGGCTGCTGGACAAGGAGGTGCCCGGGGCTCTGGGGACAGGGGGCATCGAGGGTCCGAGGGCAGTAGGGGAGGCTCTTGGCCGCGGGCTACGCCAGGGATCGAATCCCCAGAGCAGGGCACGGAGCCGTCCGAGGATGGCTGTGCCCCCCGCAGCCACGCTGCGATGCCCCCGGGGTGGAGCAGGGTGTGTAAAAGCGTTTATGGCACACTGCGAACTGCTGCTTCCCGATGCTTTGCGTGTTTGCATGCCGGCTGTGTTCCTCCCTCGGATCCTGTCCTGGGTGCACCGTGAGAAGCAAGCCCGGAGCTGCCGCACGGCTGTGTTGCCTGATCTTTGTCTGCAAGCATGCAATGTGCTCACTGGCCTTGGGCACAGAGTTTCCTGGTTTTATCTATGTAAAGATGCTGTAGTGATTGTGCAGGCAGGCAAAAGTCACTCCTAGTGGAAGTAAAGACTACTTCTGAGACTCCTGGTTATTTCAACTTTGTTTTTCAAAGCCATTTTCTGTGTCCTTTCCCAGCATTTGGCTTACACGTTAACAAAGAGCAGGCTTGCTGAGGCATATTGTGTTGAGTAGAGTTTGAAATTCAAAGTAGTGGTGATACTGACCTCATTCTAACCTTGGCTTTTTAGGAAATCAGTCACGATACTAAGAAATTCAGATTCGGGCTACCCTCAACGAATCATGTATTAGGATTACCTGTAGGTAAGTACTGTAACAATTACTTGTATTTCTGGTTTCTCACAGTTCTTGGACTTCTGACTGTGAATTTAAGGCTCAGCAAAGCAGAGAGTTGAAAGCTGCATCTGCATGCTGCTGTCTCAGAGAGAAATGTCAGGTTTCCCAGAGGGGTTGTATTTCTGATCTTTTGTGAGTGCTTTGTCCAGTTGTGTGGTGTAGGTTAGAAATGGAGCAGTGAGATGGAACTGAGCCTGATGGAATTTGTCTCCAGTCGGGATATAAGCAAGAGTAGTGTGTGTCAAAGCTTTTTCATATTTCTTATTTGCATTCTACTTCCATCTGGTGCCCTCAGTCTATTGGCAGTTGCCCTCGTGGTTTTGGCAAATACAGTCATGCTTGTCAAGGAGAAAGGGGGCAACTCTGCTGCCTGGGAACATGCTGAAATATTCAGAGCCTTTCCTGTGCATGCACTTCCCTTCGAATTACACACATTTCCATGCAACTTTATCTGGAGTTCTGTAGTATGAATTTCAACCTAGAATTGGCCTTCTTTCCTGTGCCCTGGAACACTGATAGCACTGAACCTTGGACCTTGAATTGGTGAAAATCTGGGCAGGGGAAAGTCTCTCTCTGATCTGCAGATGTGGCTCTATTTGTTCTGCGCTGTTTGGCAGTTCCCTGAGCTGTATGGCAGGTGTCAGGGTCATCCCATCCCATGCTCTGAGCATGTCCTTGCATGCTGCCTGTTTTCCTCCAAATTCTCTTCTGGCTTGGATGGAAAAGAGGAATGGAATTAACAAGACAAATGGTAAACCAGCTGAGATGTGCTCTGCAGTGCATGTGTTTATCCAGGTTCATTCTTAAGAATTTAGGAGTAAGATCCTGAAGCTGTATTACTGCCTGGGAGATGCCTGCTCTGTGCTGAAAAAAGAGAAGAAACTGAATGTTTCACGCAGCACTTACATGGCAAAGGTTTTCTCTGTCATTGCATGAGTTAGACATGTGGGTTACACACGAGCAGGTTACAATTCCTGCCTCTCTGTCCTGTGGGGTGAAAAAGGTAATCAGATTGTAATTCTTTCTCCCCAGGCCAGCATGTTTACCTTTCTGCAAAAATTGATGGGAATCTGGTGGTTCGAGCCTATACCCCCGTTTCCAGTGATGAGGCAAAAGGTTATGTTGATTTAGTTATAAAGGTAAATTTTGGTTTCCTTTAATAGAGATTGGTTGCTAACTGGAAGGAGGGCAAGCACTTCATTTTAGTGAAATAGTTTGCTTTGATTTAGTAATCAAATTTCATTGTCTTTCATTCAAGTTTTATTAAATTTTGTTTTCATCAAATCTCATATTTTTCAAATAGGGTGACTGCATGGCAAACAACTCATTGCCCTTGAATAGTAAGTTGTGTCCTGTGTATCTGCTGTGTGGCACTGAGGGGTGGCAGAGGAAGGTAGAGGGAGGAGAGAATCACTTCCCTGGCAATACTTTAGGAATTTCCCTAGCATCTTTTACTTAGCAGTGCATGGATACTGATCTCTCTCCCTCTAGATGCCTGTGTTGCTGCTACTGCTTAATGCAAACAGCTCTAAGCAGAAAACAAGTCCCACAAGGGAAATCCTTTAAGCTAGGGGATGCAGGATTATCTGATCCCAGGAGTTCTGGATTTCCTAATCCTTCTCTATGATAGAGTTTGTCCTTAGATTTATTTCTCAGGTGTTGAATTTCAGACCTGCAGATTTATGTTCTACAAATACTGTCTGTAGCAAAGTTAGTGGTTGATAATGTGCAGATAATTGTTCTTACAGGTCTACCATAAAAATGTGAACCCCAAGTTTCCAGAAGGCGGGAAGATGTCCCAGTATCTGGATAACATGAAGATTGGAGATACCATTGATTTCAGAGGGCCAAATGGACTCCTGGTCTATAAAGGAACAGGTATTGTGACACAAAGGTGGGAGAGCAAAAGGGAGGTATTGGTTATTTTCAGAGGTGTTTTATAAAACTTGACAGCTGTAGAGAATATTTTTTTTTAAGTGGAAAAGAGGAAAAATCACCTCTCTTAGACTGGACCACGAGCCTGTCAGAGTTGGTATGATGGGAAGGAGTACTTTGTGTATGGAATAACTGATGAGTGTCTCACTCCTGGGACTATAAATCTGAAAAGAATTGCTATTGCATTATGTGACTGAGAAGTCTGCACTGGCAATAAAATACCTCAGCTATACATATGGAGGGAGATGCTCCAGATGCTTCTTCAGCAAGTGAGATTGTGGCTTAAAATGTCCCGAGAATCTCTGTGCTGTTACTGAATAACCAGCTGACTGAGAGCCAGCTCCATTTCGTAATTAAAACTAGGTCTGAGTTGACTGTGAGGAAATAAGCTCAGAGAAGTAATGCTCTTGTAGGATACAAGTGAAAGATTTTGCACTGATCTTGACTGAGAGGAGCTGTGCACTTAAGTGTCACCTCAGAATACTCAACACTTCTCTGGATGCTGACCTCTCTCCTGATGACTCTAGCTCAGCAGAAGGGAGGGATTTCCAGAATTTTTTTAAATTAATTGATCACCTGTGGTAATTTATTCCCATGGAATTTGTGTCCATGTTTGTTTGGAAGCTAATGTACCTATAGGTTTGGAATATGTCTTCTAGGTACCTTTCTTATCAAGCCTAATAAGAAGTCTGAAGCAGAGAAAAAGTTTGCAAAGCACCTTGGGATGATAGCTGGAGGAACAGGTAAAACTAATCCCATCATGTGGGGTGTCTAGAGGATGAAAATGAAAAGTTTTTTGGATATATGTAAGAACTACTACTGTACTTTAGAAGCAGAGTACTTACACCTGCATTTCTTTCCATGGTGGCAACACTGAGGCATTCCAGTGGTTTGAGCTCAGTCTTGGGGAGTGGCAGCCTGAGGGTTTGAATCCTAATTTACCTTGTGATCTCAGAGAACTCACTTCATCAGTGACAAAAAGAATTTTAAGAGAATGTCTTGAGGGGTAAAATGACGTGATGGAGAATCCTGAAGAGAAA
>WBNP01003896.1:110129-121788 GCA_013401095.1 Passerina amoena | reverse complement strand
AGCCCTGCATATAAGAATTGTGGGTTTGTTCTGGAACTGTTTGTCATAATAGAAACCCCCAATCTCTGCACTCCATGTGGATTAGAAATCCAGAGGTGTGTAGCCCTGTGCAGACTGAGATCCCATTGAAGACTGAAGGGAGGCAGCATTAACAGTGAAACTGTAGCCATGGAAAAAAATACCCACTTGAACCCTTTTGCTTTTTAACAGGAATAACTCCTATGTTGCAGCTGATCCGTCAGATCACAAATGATCCTAAGGACTCCACAAAATGTTATCTCCTTTTTGCTAATCAGGCGAGTGTTCTGACCCATCTGTTTGTTCTTCTTTGACAGCCTACTTGGTTTTGCTGGCCTCTGAGCTTTTTAAACTGGTGGCCCATGTTTCATACTCTTTCACACTTTGCTGTCTCCTCATAGTTTCACTGAATTCCTACATTAGGGAGTAAATATAGCAACCAGATCCTCATCCCTCTGCTCATCTTAGTCCTTCACTGATTTCAAGGAAACAGGATTTGTTTTCACTAATCTTTTTGTACAGCTGACCTTCACCATGCTGGTCCAGGGACATTTGCCAGGGTCAGGGAAAAATCCAGCTCGTTATGATTTTAGCCTGGATTAAAAAGTTGTTCTAATTGCCATCTTCAGGACTGTGTTTAGGTGGCTGCTAAGTCTCACAGTTTGTTGTTCTTTACAGAAGCCTGTATTGATAATAGCTGTCATGGAGGGGACAAAATACCAATTACTTTCTTGATTTACATAGTTTTTATCATTGCATTTGTTGTGAATGGCAGATGAGCTCCCAGCAGAGGGCTCCTGGGATGGTTTGGAGCTAACCAGCACTCTCATTTTGCAGACAGAAAATGATATATTGCTGAGAGATGAGCTAGAAGACATTGCCAAGAGGCATCCTGAGCAGTTTGTGCTGTGGTACACCCTGGACAGACCTCCAAAAGGTAGGGACACATGGCAGTGCCTTTGCTTATCCCTGTCAGAGCTTCAGTCGTGCTCAAGGGGACAGCAGAGTAATGTCAAGTGTTCTTGTCTTACACTTTGAAACTCCTCCTTTGAAACAAACCTTACCCCACACCCTGTTTTAAACAGGGATCTAAGCCAGGTGGGCCTTAAAAAGTGGGAGCTCACAATTAACCTCATTTTACTCAGTGCATCTTTTCATGTATTCCAGTTTTTAGGAGTTTTCATCAAAAGTTCAGCTCTGTTTTGAGCTATCTCCCAAATCAGCTAGCATGTTAGCATGCTGTTGGCACTAAATTGTTTAATACCTGTAAATATTATTTGCACATCTTTGTTTTGCAGCAGCTCCAGATTACATTCTGGTAAAACAGAGCTGCCATGTGTATGGATTAAGCATAATTTTCCTTCTTGTCTCACTTCAAATGGCAGATGCATTCAATACTACTACTGCTTGAAATAGTTTAGCATTTCTTTCCTCTTTTAATTTGTTTTCTCTTATCCCTAAATGACATTGCAGAGCTTTTGTTGACATTAAACTTTATCACCTCACCACTCCATCTCAAAAAAAAAAAAGGTACAGGCCTCAGTACCTCTCCCTGCCACTGGGTGACCCCTCTTCATTGGAAAAGCTGCTTCACTCTTCCTTTTTATTCCTACCTGCTCATTTCTTTTAAATTTTATAATTTATTGTTCTAAGACCTCCATGTCTTATCAACCAAATCCTTGTTGTCCCTGTGGAAGGGGATCACTAGGTTTGAGCTGAGTGAGAAATTTAACTCTTTCCTGGCTTGCAGTGATGGTGCCATTAACTTGATTCTCCAGCTACTGAATGAGGTTTAAAGAGGTTTCAGCCTGTACAGAGATTCAGAGTAATTGAATTAATTTCTTTGTTGCAGACTGGAAGTACAGCTCTGGCTTTGTCACTGCAGACATGCTGAAAGCCCACCTGCCTCCCCCTGGCAGTGAGACCCTCATTCTCATGTGTGGGCCACCACCAATGATTCAGTTTGCCTGTCAGCCCAACCTGGACAAGCTTGGCTATCCCAAGAGCAGTACATTTGCTTACTAACACTGATGGCACCTGGTACCTTTCTTGGAAGTACTGCATAATTTTCTACAAGAACAGTTGATGTGCAGCTGTGCAGCAATTGTGTGTGTGTGTTTTTTAACACCTTGATGTAATTTCTGTGGTTTATAACTTTATAATTACATTGTGTATTTTAATACTAAGAAGTTGAGAAGTCATCTTGAATTGTATGGGAGTTACTTAGTCTTACCTCTGGAATTAATATTTTATACTAATTCTGAGGGGAAAAAAAATAAAGATGAAATGTCATCCACATGGATTTGTGTTAAATCATTCCACACTCCGCAAAAGAGAGGGGAACATTCAGAATTTATTCATAACAGTCAAAAAATAAGCATTTATACCAGTGGTATGCTAATTAGGATTTCTTACTACATATACTTAAAAGAAGAATCAACTGTTTTGTGGATTGACTATTCACAGCCAGGTTAGCACAACAACACACTGAGTTGTAAATACAGCATTGAAAGAAAATAGGAAGTGTTGTGGTTGGAATATCCCAGGGCAGCTGGAGCAGCCAATCCCATTTGCAGTGCTGTAATAAGTCTGTTGCTAATTGACCTGACAAAGTATTTGAAATGCCCATGGTACCTGAGCTGGTCACTAGCACTGACTGCATTGCCAGACTGGTACATTTCATAGCTTTTATTAAACATTAGTAGTTTGCTGATGCATAGACTTAAAAAATTTCTTATTTTTTGTGAATTTTCCTTTTTTTTAGTTTGCAGTGATTGAAAAGAATTTGCCTTGATTTTACCACTGTGGACAATCAAATCATGTATGTGTTTATCTTCTTACACCTGACCATACAGTGTAAGGTCTGTCATGAGAGACTGGTGAGGTGAGGACCAGGGTAGTTTATCTGTAAGAAGCACCCCAGGTAGTTCTCAAAGAGCCCTTGCTGTGCATCCTGTGGCCAGCCCTGGAGCTTCCCTCTTTCTTTGGGAGGGCTGTATTGGAATCTAAAGCAACATCTGCAGCCAGCAAGGAGAGAGTAATGCAAACCAGCCCTGTACAAGGGACTTTTCCTAACAATTAAGGAGTTTTTTTTTTTTTTTTTCCTGGCATTTATCTGTTTGCTAAGAGAGCTTGTTAATAGCTCATTAATACAGGAAATGTACCTGTAAACAAATGCCACACGTAATTGGTGCTGTAGAGGTGGCAACTTTACCCTCAGCCCCTCAAAAAGTGAGAGGCCATACTTCCCTTTGATGCAGCCTTGTCTAGCCCAGTACAGCTGTAAAAGATTTATTTTGTCAGGTGTTTTAAAGTAATAAATCTTTGTTTTATTCTGGTACTCTCCTGGTAGTCTCAGAGTTACAATTTCCTGCTGCAGTTGTTTTTGCCTTAGGTAAAGAATTGTGAACATGGCAGCTTGTCATCCTAATAAAAGCAAGGGCTGGATGGACAGTACTGTGTTCCATTCTTCCCATCCTACAGTGCACTGACCTGGATAAAGAGAGGGCAGGACTGGTGCCATTGCAAGGGAGGAGAGATTGAAATCCTTTCTGGGGACCAGTCTGGCAAGACCACAGGAGCGGTGAGTGAGCCATTACTGGTGCTCTCACCAGCATCCAGCTGAATTCCAGGTAGATCTGATTAGCCCCTGTGGTACAATTATGTGTTAATGATTCCTGCACTACAAGTTAATTATAAAAATAAAAAATTACAAAAGGTCTTTCATGTAACAGTACATCAACATAGGATGTAAAAGTCAACTGAATGAAAGGACAAAGCATTGCCAGTCTTGGCTTTCCAGACTCTGGATCCGAGTCCCACTCCTCTCCCAACTCCTGTTTCCTGTAACATGATGTGGGAAAACAGCACAGAGGAGAGTTACCTGTAAGCTGTGGCTACACTGACAGTAGGAAATGCTAGGTGGGAGGTGGCAGTGGCAGAAAAGAGGCAAAGCTTTCCTGCTCCATGGCATCCAGCTGCTCCTGGCCACTCCTGCAGGCGTGAGGTACGAGCAGTGATCTTGGTCCTGCTGAAGCATCATCTCCAGTCGTCAAAGGTGGGTGTTAAAAACCTGCTGTCATTCAGCATTTCATCCTGGCTCAGCAGTGTCTGAAAGAGCAAGATGGGAAGGACTGAGGGAGTTAGGTGAGAGGCCTGTGCTCCCAGAGACCCAGCTGCAAAGAGCTCAGGCTCACAACACAGGGGGTGAGAGCCACACACAATCAAAGGGAATTTCTTCAATACAGCTTTAAATAAACTTTTTTGTGTGGAGAAACTTCTAGAAATTATGTGTCTGGCATGCAACTCAACTATATTTCATAATTCTTCATTATGTCTTCCAATCACTTATTTTTATTTTCTTACTATATTGGCTTCTGTGGAATGAAGAAGCAAAAGTGAGGTGTTTGGTTTTGCCAGAGTTTTAGCTCATGTAAATTTTCAAAAGCCTGTACCTCATTCCTAGCTGCTGTGATTGAGGTGGTGGTTCCCTGTAAAATCTTTGAAGAATTGTTTTCAATTAAGGGGATGAATATCTGTCATTTCACATCAGAGTTAATGAAAACTTAGAGAGGCCTAAATGAAGCCTAATTTCTAGAGCAATTTAAAAGCAGGGATTATTTTTTTTTTTGTTTTGACTGAATGCACCACCAGGCTGTAAAGAGATACTTAACAAGAACAGAGACCCACTTACTCTTCATTACCACCAGCAATGACCAACTTTCAGTAAGTTTTAGCAGAGTACATGGGTGACTTTGGAACAAGAGAGGAACCAGTACTTACTGTGAGATGAGTTATGCCTTGGGAAAGAGCCCCTATTTGCATTACTGTGCCTTCTGAGTGTTCCATCTGTAAAAGCAGTCAGCAACTAGTTCAAATCAGACAGCATGTGCAATTTTACTCACTCTACATGCAGCTTTGGGAGGGATCTGTGCCTGGACAAATGAAGTTGGGGTAAGTTGAATAGCTCCTTAACAAAAATGCCTCTGTGCTACAAGGTATATGAAAATGCATTTAATGATAGGAAGAGGATCCTGATTAAGAGAGGTTGATTCCATTAAACTTGTCCTTTAATTCAAAGGAAAAAAGAAAAAGCTTAACTGATACTATCAATGAAAAGTAATTTCCAAATGGTCTGACACTACTTATTTCTGGTAGGCTTTCACAGGCAAGAAGTCCTTGATACAATCCTACCTCTTTTTTCATAGGAATGTCACCAGTACGAGGGCATGTGATTTCCTGCTCAGAAGTCATGCTTAATAGACAGACCATGCTCCTAGAGAAAAATCCAGTCTTTCTGTCATGCTTGAACAACTGCACAGTGCAAGTTCTTGGCTCAAAGTTAATGCATTCCCTCCCACCTCCTAGCTGAGCAAGTGGATATCCACACTCACAGTCAGGCTTTGATATTCTCCTGTTTAGAGGCAGTACATTGGAAAAGACCACGGTTAGCCAGTGAACACAAATGAGAGGTTAGATGCACTGAACCATGCAAATGAAAAGATTACCTGCAGTAAGTTAGTCTTTTCAATGTTGTGACCATTCTCTTATCAGGCTTAAACTGTTTTTATGTCACTGGAGAAAGGCCAGTTTACTCCAGCTGCCTCTGTGTGGCTCTTGTGTGTTGCCCAAGTTCACACAAGGCTCCAGGAGCGCTCCGTTTTTCAGGGTTTACATCCCTTTACACAACAGCAAAGTTGAAATAAAATTTGATGGGTTTTAGCATAATTTCTCTGTATGCTGTCTAGACAGTTTCATTCACAAGTTCACTACTACATTACAAAAGTGAATTAACTATTGGTTTATTAATAATTTGTTCATTGCTGATGCATTGTCTTCACGTATATTATCTAAGCAGAACTACTCCCCACTGTACACCATGAAAGAAAAATTCAGTTGGATTCTCTGATTACTGTCTGTTAAAAAATACCATCCAGTTGTACTTTAATATAACTCAATAGCTTTGTACAAGTTTGTCCAAATGAATTTATTACATTAAAAACCACCCATAAAGATAATGAAAAAATAGTGTGCCGTACTAAAATTATGAAAGCTAGAAGTACAAAAGTCTTATGTTTCCTGCAACCACACCCTTGACTGACAAAATACCTCGATCTTCAGAGTGTAAAGGTGTCATAGTCCTGAAAAAGGGCTTGAGGATGGATGAGCTTATTATGATGTTGATTAAAAAACCCCAACATTCTTGGTCTGGAACTCTTTCCAGTGTCCACAGCCAATGCTTTTCTCTGTGAGTTCATGCGGATGTAGCAAAGAGTTTGTTACAGGGGAACATTTGGTTATTTGCAAGCTTTGGAATGCATGGAGAGGATGAGATGAGCATGGCATCAGTCTGTCTGTCCCACCTGATCCAGTTCCCTGTCAGTGAAAGGACTAAGTCCTTTGTAGCCACCGTAGTTTTTCGAAGTACCATTCGTAGCAGCTGGGCTTGTATCCATAGGGCAAATGTAGTCTGTTGATTCGTCAAACTTCTTTTTCCTTAAGTTTCCAAAATGTGAAAATCCAAGTTTCTTTGGCTAAAATAAGGGGTCAACACAAGTAGTCTGAGTAAAACAAGTAAAGTTGTTCTGTAAACATTCAAAATCCTCCCCTTTTTCAATTACTGCTATACCCTGGTCATTCAAGAATTTAGATTCTGAATTAACTACATTTGCTCTCAAATTGGAGTTCCAGTGGATGTTAAATGCATTTGCATGATGCTCCTTCTAAGGAAAGGCAGAACAGATTGCTTGTTGTTTTCAGGACCTGATTGAAACAGACACATAGCAAAAGGTCTGGTATCTAAAATGAAGGGAAATGTACCACTCCTAGAATCCACCTCTCCCTGCCCACCTTTGTTCCTGGCTTTCTTTGTAATTGAAGTGGAGAAGTCTGACACTGGCATCTCCTTTTTGACAGCAGTACATACCCGAACTTTGGCAGTGGTGGTCAGAGGTGTGTATGCTGCTGACTCCATGGTTTCTCTTTTTTCTTGTTGTGCCTCTGGCCCAATTAGCACATTAAAATTGGTGGTGAGGTGGCGGCGCAGGAGGGTCTTTTGGGGTGGGATGTTCAGGAGCATGGCCAGCGTGTCACCGTTGAAGCGAGGTTCCAGAATCTGGGAAAAAGGCAAGATGTTTACTTTTTATACAAACATTTGCAATAATAAATCACTACAGTGCTTAGCAGAGGATTTCTCATTAAGTACCTGTTCACATTAGACCTTTTATAGCTCACTCATGATACTGGGGTTTGAGTGGGAAATGCCTGAAAGGAGCCAAGAAAAAATGCTGAGGGGGATCAGGCAAATATGTGTTTATATATATCATCAAACCCATCAATATGTGTTTATATTTATCATCAAACCATACATTTGTTTGGGTTGAACAAGTTTCCTCTCAGAATTTCCTGCTCTGCTAGGAGTAAAAACTTAATCTTAGTAGGATATCTACCATTGCATTTTTGCAAAAATTCTACAGCAGTAGAATCATGGTATTTCAGACATTACTGAGCTGCAAATAGTTCTGAATGTTTTGAATTAAAAAATTCAAAAAATTCATTCCTGACTGCTGTGATTTCAGGGTGGTTATTTAGTGTGGCTCAGACTTCTGGTAAATCACTCAGAGAAACACTCAGGGATGCCTTATCAAAAAGCAACTTTTGCACAGCACAGCTGAGGTTTCCTTTTCTGTGCTGCTGTCATACACTTGTGCAGAGCTCAGCTTTGATTACAGAAAGTATTTTAGCTGCTCCTTTTTTATTTTAGCTTTCCTTTGTAAAATGAAGATGCATGGATCAGACGAAGAGGCTCCTTAGAAGGCCTGACCACACTGCCACATTGCAGATGTGCTTGTTTCTTTCAGCTTGATGAACATCAGACAAAGGATGGTTTATATTACAGCCTGAATTTTCAATATTACGGTCAATTTTTTAGTAGTGAAATGGTGAATTCTTACGATCAGACCGCCGTGCACTCCGCTGCCTCGAAGGTTGGGTGCATATTCTGCCAGATCCACTGATCTGAGCCACTCCATCACCCTGTGGTTGGACCACTGCACCACGTCGGAGGGAGAGACGTTGTTCTGTCGGAGGAACCACAAAAGGTGACGACGCCACAGCCTGCATTGAGTGTGCACAGCTTGTATCTCAGCTGATAAAAACAGCCTCCCTCCTCTTCCTCCAGGGGCACTTGTCCTTCCCTGACTGAGGGGCTGTTTCTCCTCAGGCCCCTTTCAAGCAGTCTCTGCTGAGATGGCAGACCTGGTCTAATGCTGATGAAACCCCATGCGTTGCATCAGGAAGTGCAACAGCAGAGATTGCAGATTACAGGGACAAAAAGGGAACGTTTGACAAGAGGGCTATTGACAGTGTTTAATACTAAGAAAAAACTGTGCTGATCAGGTAAAACCTTACAGATTTTAAAAATTAGGTCAGGCGAAGACAAATAATTCCAAATTATTCTCTTGGAAGATGAATTAACATTTTTCCCACTATGCAAGTAACTTCTGAAGAGAAATGCATGAGATTCAACTAATAAGTGGCATAACTGCTGCTTTAGGTGCAAGTCCCTAGAAACAATGATTCTGTTGTATCACTGTACACTGCTGACTTTCTATCCCTTTTGGCTGGGACCAGGTAATTTGTGCTTGCTTAAATTAATTTATTTCAACATTCTTTTACCTCCTCAACGGGCCTCCTGCGCAGACAGTGGGGATTGAAGCCGTTGACATGCAGCACATGAATGGCACATTTAATACTCAGGTGATGCAGCTGACTGGTGACTTTCAGGAAGAGAAGGTCATTCTGTGAAGGACAGAGACATTTAGGCAGCACAGAACACACATCAAAACAGATATTCTCGTCAAGAAGAAAAAGAGTTTAAATTTGCTGTGTATTTTTATGTGACACTACAGCAACTGTGGTTTAGGGAAGATGAAAGTTTATACTTTAAAGAAGGTTTGGGTTTTGTTAGGGTGGAAGTTTGGAGGGGGTTCCGTTGTTGGTTTGTTGGGGTTTTTTTTTAACATTGCACGCTATGAAGATCTGGCTAAAAAATGAAGGCTGAAGTGTAGCCTGTTAAGGCAAATCCAGGCCTTAATTATCCAGACTTGGGCAGGAGAACGGGAAGGAAACTGTGGCTGTGTGTGGCTCATGGTGTGCTGTGGATATGGTCAGAGCTGTACAAATCACTGGATTTTCTGCTGTTACTTTGCTGAATATTGTTGCTAACATGGTGTGGAGAACAAGGAGCTCCAGAGGTTACATGTAAAACACGTCATTTTACTTTTGATCGTGGTGTGCTACATAACATTGAAAGAAGGACTTTGCAGAAGTTAGTCCCAACATGTGACTTATTTTATGGACCTTGGGAACAAATTCCAGGCACTAGGCAGCACAAAGGAGTTATTGCTGGTACTATCTCTGTCTTGCAAAAATTCTTCAATTGCTCGCATTCAAAGGAAAATTTTAAAAGCTTTTGCTAATTCAGAAGTTAAAACTGATAAATCTGGGAATAAAGGACTGTACGTACCACAGTTAAGTACTGCAACATCCTCCCATCTACTCTGGATTCATGAAACTGGTCTTTGTACTGAGGCAAGCCAATGTCATCAAGCCACCCTGCAGATATGAGAGCAATGGGAACCAAATCCAGATCGGTGAGAATGAAGCCCTTCTCCCCTCTTGCCTGGCCTGGCTTCTTTTGAGGCATTCAGGTGGTTCATGCTACCTGTTCCCCTTTCCTGAGGACAGCCTCTTGCCAGCAGCCTGAAAGCAACTCCCACCAACCAGCTCTGTCCACAGCAGCCCTGTGATATTTGCTTTTACAGTGCCTGATGGAGCACATCTTCTGCAGCACAATGGAGCTCTTCCCAGCCTGAGCCCACCCATTTGATTTCCTGCTGTCTGACAGGGCTCCCCATGGAAGAACACGTCACAAGCTGTATGTTTGGATGTCAAGAGCAACACAAAATTCCTCAATTCGTCTATGGGGAAACTTGGTGCTTTTTAAAAGGTGTTTGGTAAGTGTTTAAACATGAATCAGGCTGCCCTGTCATAGAGCTGGGAAAAACGCCTTCCCAACCAACTCCAGGAGAGTCCAAACACTTACGTGTCACCCAGATATGATCAAGTTGTGCAGACTTCTCATCTTGCTTTGCATTTATAGCTTTAATGGCCAAAACCAATTTCTTCCTGTGCAGTGGATGCTTTATTCCCATTTCCTGGAACAAAAACACATGAACTAAAAGTTTGCCCTGCCTCTGGCTCCTTTCCTCACGTGAAGTAACTCTGAAAATTGATACTGTGGATTTCAGAAAGGCAGAGCCAATGGTTTGGAGGGGCCTGGGGGGACAGAATCAGCAGTGATTACCTTTTCCATGTCCTGAGGTGTGGCAGTTAACAGCGTGTGGCCTGATGTCACCCACTGCCGGGCAAAAATCACGTACTGGCCCAGGCCAAAGTCCTCCAGCCAGTTACAAACTCTTTCAGTGCTCCACTGAGCAAAGGGGGCATTGTGGTCACTGAAAAGCACAAGAAACATGGGGAAAACCTTAAAGGAAAGAAGGGATGTCCATGTTGGAAAGCTCAGGGCGTGCCAGAGGCAGCACAGCAGCAGATCTGTTGGTGGGCTGTGCTCTGGGGCGTCCTGGGCATTTGGCAGCCCAGCCACAACCCGTGAACAGCTGCAGGGCAGATAAGAATTTCCCATCTTCTGTTTGGAAAGAGGGAAAAGGGGATTGCTGAATCCTCATCGTTATGCAGATGAGGAGGTAATTATTATCCTTGTTCTTTAACAAGGTGAAATTTCTGACACTCCACCAAGCAGCCGCGTCTTGCAGCTGGAGAAGCCAAGGCAGGGGATGATTTTTGCTACCAGGGAAATTCTTTCCAGCTGTTGTGGAATTCCACGTGGACCGAAATGCTTGGGCAAAGTCCCCAAGAGGAGGGATTGGCTGTTGGGCACGTTTAACAGCAGCAGGCTGTGCCAGGGAGAGGAGGAGGGGGAGCTGTTACCTCTTCTGGCCTTTGGTGTCCTTGGATCGGGATAAGCGAGGTCCAGCTGTTGCCCGCAGCCCTCCCCTCCGGAACTCCGCCAGCCCCAGGTCGTCTGCAGGGAAGTTACCTGACTGAGTTCTTCGAATTCTTGCAAGACAAGAGTGCCACGACAGGACTGTTAGCTGCTGACAGAGGATTCGTTTGTTCTGCATGGAAACTACAGTGACAACCGGGTGGATCTCCCTGGGAACCGCAATTGCCAAATTCCAGAGGCAGCTGAAGGAGTTCTAGGAAATTCAGCCTGGACCTAACTCTGGAGGAAAATAAAGGCGCTCCACAGAGCAGCTGTAACACTTTGATCCAACTAATAATGCAGATTTGGAAATGGCTGCTGTTGCTGAAGCAGATCAAGTTCTGTTCCTTCTGTTTTCCCCTTTTTTTTTTTACCTAGTGTCTTTCGTAATGAGCAAATTGCTACAATTTAATTTTTCATGGCTAATAAAACTGCTGGCATGCTAAATTAATAGCATGAAGATGACAGCAGTGCCTTATTTCTTTCACCAGCATGATGCTGTGAACACTCCCAACATTTTTTCCATCCTCCTGTGTACAAAAGGACACACCTGTGCAATCCCAGAGCTGCTTCTGC
>WBNP01003896.1:93897-110119 GCA_013401095.1 Passerina amoena | reverse complement strand
TCCCCAAATTTTAGTTTATTCCTCCTATAGATAATTGTAGATCTTGCTGGGAATTCATTCCCAGCTGAAATGTTTTGACAGTGAATAATAATAATAATAATAAAAATAATAATAATAATAAAAATGACCTTACTTTCCCCAGATTTTCTTGATCCCTTTTGGACTCTTTCTGTTTTCTGGAGCCCATGGAGATTGTGGACCTGAATCCGTTCCCGAAGAGAGAGGTGAGAGGTCGTCTGTGACCGCTGTACCATCCATGTTCTCTGTTTCTCCTGGGTTAAGAACAGTATTATAGTCACATTTTATACTCATTATTGATAAAGTTCTTGTCTGGGAGGCTGATGTTTAAACGCAGGACGTGATACGAAAGTAGAGATACCTATAAAATCATTCTTGTTTATAAAAGCCAAACATGCTCAGAAGGTGAAAAAACATCTGGACATTTGATTAAAAAAAAATTGGGTAAAACAATTCTGTTATTTCAGTCTTTTCTATTTAACTACGCTTTTTAAATTAATTGAAGGTCTTCTTGGCTGCTCTTAATACCTCAGCTCCTCCATCAAAATCAGTGGGAATTTTTCTAAATTCAGTGAAAACAGAATGAAACCAGGAATAAGTGCCATAAAAAGAAACCCCTGTGAATGGCACACAGCAGGAGCTATTACTTCATTTCAGTACTGCATGTAAGGAGTTCAGTCTAAAGGGCCCTGCTGGGATTAGTACTTCAAAGGGAAAGGGAGAGGGAAAGGAAAAAAAACAAAGTAAGCAGCAAACTGAGTGTTAAAGTTGCATCTTGTTTGGATACAGTACCTAGCACGGGTGCACTGACACTCCTGCCGCGATCTTCAGTCATCCCAAGAAGCAGAAAGCCAGATGGAGAAGCAAAGAAGATACAAAACACCAGCAAAATAAAGTTACAGAAGGGCAAAGTAGTTAAGCTAAGCATTTAGAGCAGAAACAAAAAGCAAAAGAAGCAGTTATATATGGAAGTGAATATGCATTGGTGTGCACAAGCCCCAAGAACTCCCTACACATCATCTTAAACAGGTAGGGATTGAAATGGATCTGTCTGGGCTTTCCTAACTATTCTTGGAAAGTTTCAGCTCTTTAAGCAAAGTCTACAGAGCTCTACGAAGCTGCAGAGTATCTGAAATGAAGCAGTGGCTAAGATTACATCCAAAAATTGCTCTGAAATAGGGAATTTGAGGTGGAATGAATTCACTGCATGTGCAAGAAACAAACCAACCTGCAGAAAAAATTCTCTTAACTCGGTGTATTTAAGAAGCCATTGCTTGTTTCTAGAAAAAGAACCTTTTCCTTTTCAATCTCACTCACCCTTGGATAATCCTGCAGTTCAGCATGGCTCATGCATTGCCTGCAAAGTTGCCACCACAGAAAAGCCCTTTCAAAACCCCTAAACAACCACAACCTATTGCAACCTTGGAACAGCAGCGTGCCAGCAGCTTTAGGGACCACAAGGCCTGAAAATTAACAAACCCCCACCAAAGAAAAAAACACTACAGCCAAACAAAAAAACTCTACTGTAACTTTTAAAGTGCAGGAAGACTTCAGAATCACAAGGGTTACTCTTGTGCCTGAGCTCCCAAACCCTTCAGTCCTAAAAATACCTGGTCCTGTGCCTCACTCTTAACACCTTTCTGTCAACAAATTTGTGCTTAAGGTGCCACTGAAAAGAAATTAATTCAGGATTCCACAGGGCTGTGGTTGTGGAATGGAAATGTATTTGTAGTTCCAAAGTCCACGGATGTTTTTCTGCACGTAGTAAATTAAATTTTCACTAGTGGGTCCCCCACAGCTAAGCAACCAACAGTGCTGATTTTTACCCAAAATTTTTATGTTTTTGATGGTTGTACTATGAAGTTTCAAGTGGTATTGTCAGGTGCAACAGAAAAAACCCCCTCAAAATTAAACCCATCCCTCATTGTGCCATGAGCTATGGGACTATTTCTGGTATTTGTTAATAAAAAGGAAAAGAAAGAAGCAGCAGGATATTCCCTATGGGAACGACGTGAACATCACAGTGCATTGCTCTGGCACAGCAGATTCCATCCCACGCTATCCCAGCCCCTCCGAGAGCTGGGATGTTCCCTCTGGGGGAGGCACAGGTACATACTGAGGCCAGGGACGCCGTTGTCACCGTTGTCACCGGTGCCACATCCCTCTGGGGAGCCGTGCGTTCCCTGCTCTCCGTTCTGCAGGGCTCGGGGCAGCTTTCCTGGCAGCGTCTGGTACTTGCTGCCTTTCCCCACTGGCTTACTCTGTTGTTTTTAAAAGAGGGAAAGATAAAATAAATACAAAATTCAAACTGCTCACAGCATATGCAATCTGCTACACAACGTTCTTAAAGCTGAGAAGAAAGCATGGTACAAATGACTCCACTCCCTGCATGTTCCTGCTTACAGACAACTCCATTTAAACCCATCCATCAGCTGACAGCCTCCTAGCTAAGACACAGCCCTGCCTTCCCTCATCTGCTCCTCCCACTTCATCCACTCTGCATTGCTTTAAAATATTTGTTAAATATTACCTGGTTTTGCCATAAGAATTTTTCTAGCTGTCTCCCTTTCCTCCAGGACCCTGTCACTATTTAATTGTTTGATCTTTCCAAGGTCAATTTTGATAGCACCAAAAACGTGTTTAGTTACTTCACAGATCATTTTTTTCTCCCCTATTTTCCACCAGACTTTCTCTGATTCTGCCTCACAATTGTATCTCACTGGAATTCAACCCAAAGGTATTTGTACACCTCAAATTTCCACAAATGCATTTCCTACCACCATTCATAACAGTAAAAGAATCAAAGCCAAAGTTAGGGTACAGAAATTTAACTTTTGTAAGGACAAAAATCTCTTTTCATAGACAGAATTGTAAATGTGAAATTTTTTTTGGGTTTTCTGTTTTTGTTTCTTTTTTTGTTTGTTTGTTTTCTGGATTTTTTTTTTGTTGTTGTTTTTAAAGAATTACAGCTAAATATAATTGCCAGTTCTATCACAGAACCTAATTTTCCTTGCATTCGAGTGATATCTACTTGGGCACCTTGCTCCTTTTACAAGGGTAGATGAAATGTTCCCATAAATCTGATAGTTTTGAGCCTAAGAAGTTAATTTTCCAGGCAAAGCACATGTTTCACAGATGTACTGTTGCCTACAGTTTTGGAAATGGCTTGTTGGGATTTCTTCAACACTGAATCCAGAGGAAAAGACGGACAAGCCAACAGTGTGGGTGAAAGCTGCAGGACAGGGAGGCTTTTTGAGACAAGCAGTGAACCTGCAGCTCCAGCTGCCATTATTAGGGAGAGTGGTGTACATCCAATGTGTTTTGGAATAAACTCCCACTGGGAAATGTTTCAGCATCAGAATGGAGGTTTCACAGGAAAACTTTGCACTGGAAATAGGCAAACCATATTTAGTACACAGGAAAGTACAGTGTGCTCCTATTCAGCAACCCCACTCCAACAGAACATTGTCTGTGACAGGATGATAGACTTAAAATTCAATGAGATAACCACTGCTTTATCTGTTCTTATTCCAAGGCCTAGAGCATTCTTTGGATACTGCTCAGGTCCTCAGCTCCTGCTCCTTTTTGGCAACTGCAGGGATACATCCCGAATTGTACCAAAAATATCATTAGAGTGGAGAAATTGTCTTACATCAGCAGTGTGTATTCTGAGACTGACTGACCTCAGCTTCATGTAACAAGCTTCTAGATAAAAAGTAAAAGCCAAAACATTTCCCTCTCAAATCTTTACCCACTGTGTTGTTTGTCAGCACTGGAACTATGCAAACATTTTAAAGAGAAAAGGAATATAAAATGCAAACCGGCCATACCATCACAGCACATCACACCACACCAGAGAATTGTTAGGGAAGGTTGCAGTTAATATACCTCTTGTTCTACAACAGGTTGTGCTGGTTTTCCATCTACATACTATGGAGTTTCAGGGAGGGCAATTTCAAAGTTTTGTGGAAAAAAGCAACAGACAAATGTTAGTATTAACATACATACATGGAACATCAAATGTAGTCTTATTGCTATAGAGATGGTGCTTAATGTATGGACAATATATTACAAGGACCTCTTAATTTCATCTCAATCCAATATTTAATACTAATTGTGTTTGTTCATTCCCCACTCTACAAAATTCCTGTTTAAGTTCCGTTGTGATCAAAGGAATTTTGCTATTTTCAGGTTTCTGGGTGGTCCCTTTAGAGTTGCTTTGAGCTGGGAACACAACAGCTGTTTAACAGACCAATATGAAAACAACTGACATAAAATAATACACACAATCCTGTATGGATCCAGCTGAAACCATAAAGAGCTCTGACAGAAACCAAGCTATAAAAATTCCACCACAGTTAGGTCAGGGACACCGATGTGGTTTTATTATTTCATTATTATTATTATTGCTGGAAGCAGGGGGACTTTGAGCTTTGAGCAAGGCAGAATAACTCCAGACAAATGTGTAGGTCCAGCCTTATCACAGCACATCACAGGCACAAATTCAGAGTTTTGGTTTAAGACAAGAAAATAACTAAAAGTTATGACAAGGAAACCTTTATCAGTTTTCCATGGAATGAAATGTGAGTTCTGATTTGTCACACGTGTGACTACAATCAAATGAATGCAGCACAAATTTCATAAATTTCATTACACTTGGTCACTACCATCTCCAGCAATTCAAGAAGTATATGAAAGCATTTAAGAAATTTTTTTAAAAATTTAAGAACTGGGGCAATCATATGACTGGTATCTGGTTTCAATGGCATTACTGTGTCTAGGTCACCTGATATGAAGCCTGACTTGGGTACAGGAAAAAACAACAGTTTCACAAAGCAGAATTACAAAAGTGTAGAAAAATGTCAGTGTACATAATGACAAAACAAGACAGTGGACCACAAGGTAACAAGACTTTGCAAACTGGGAAGATTTGTTCTGGAGTGGAATTAAAGCCCTTGAAGTGCTCCTGCTGCTTTAACTAAGGCAGCATCACTGCCAGCTTCAGGAATGCCTTTTGTATCAGAAAGCTCAGGGAAAACACTGCTACATGCACACACCCAAAAAGGAATCCTGTGTGGAAATACCCAGTCTCAACATTTAGCTACTTTTAGGATTAGCTGCCTTAATATTTTTGGTGATTTGGAAGTAAAATATATTTTAAAAAAACCTATAAACAAAATAATACTGCAGTTTAACAAAATGACTCCTCATTATTTCTTGAATTTCACTTAAATATTTTTCTCTCAGGGCAAACACTGAATTTGAAGGTGTGTCCACATGGGTGTGTCAACCAGCTTAGAAATGGGGGGGAAAAGAATCTGAGCTGGTTTTGGGCTCTTCCCTCACATACAGAGTTAGTGGTGGTTAAAGCTACTGTATGCATTGACAAAAAGAATATTTATACTTGATCTTTTGTCTTTTAGTTGTGACATTAAACACCAGAAGCTGTGATTACAAATAAACCAACCTTTTCCAAGGATTCACTCTGCAAGTCTTCTAAACTACTGGACTTTTTTTTCTGTGGAACCCTTAAAAAAGGCACAGGCAAAGAAGCAGCAGTCAATACAACATCTCACAAACATTGTTTGCATCTCACCAGTGTCTCATGCATAAGTCACATAATGCCTGCATAAAACATAGCTCAGAATTAAGATATTTGTTTATTTTATTGTGCTTTTAGTCTGAAAATCATGGCATTGGGAACAGCAATAGATGAAGGCAGAAAGAGCAAGAAGGCATCCTCTGAGCAGCAGTGAAAGGCAGCCAGGCCCAGTGGGCACCTGTAGCCTTGCTCCTCTAGATGATTTTAGAAACTCTTGACAAGCACAGCAGTAACTCTCTGTGAGCAATGTACAACCTTTGGGGATTTTAGAAAGGGAAATTGTTTCACATTTTGATGAAAGTTACTTATTCTTACCTGTTTGCGACTTCCAGAGATTCTTCCTGCTGAGAGGTTAAATTACTTGAAGGTACTGGAATGCTTCCACTTTAAATAGAAATAAATTTATAAATAAATATATAAAAATATTACATAGAGACATAAATATATAAACATATTTTATATAAATAAATAGAAACAAAAATACATAAAGCATAACATAATATAATAGAATATATAGTATATATATTCATATATGTTATATATTTATAATATTGATATATTCATTCTGTAAAAATATATATTACATAAATGTATAATATATTATATATAAAAATGCTGAATTATTCCTATAATATGAACCTTAAACATCCAAGCATTGCCAACCTCCATGACAACCACAGCTTTCACAAGTGCCCCAAACTGCAGCAAAGCCAAGAACAGTCAAGAGAAGATGCCAACAGTTATACAGTCTAAATAATACAGTTTAGCATCACAGGAGAAAGAAAGGTCTTGCCTGATTTCCACGGCTTTGTGTGGCACTGGAGGGAGCACAGCTGGTGACAATTCTCCTGCAGAAGCCTGGGGAAGACACAAGAGTTTCAAGCCTGTAGCTCTGGTATCTTCTGCTGAATCTTCTGTGCCCATACCAATAAATACAAAAATTCTGCCAGGGCTGAATCCTCACCCACATCACTACAGAGAAACCAACACATCTATGCAGCAGAACCTGCTTGTAGAACATCTGTACCTCTGTTTTCAGTAATTCCCCTTGAGAGTTATTCAGAAGATTCCACTTCCTTAAAGCTGCCTCGGCTTCCTCGTCACAGCCACCAGAGACAGGAGAGCCTGAAAGCATTGGAGAGCAGAAAGGGAGAGAAACGGGCAAAGTTTGCTCTCTGCAGTATCACCTCAACAATCCAGAGCACCATGGCTTGCTCCTTGCTTCATTTGATTTATTTACTTAATGAATGCTCAGAGAGAGATTTACTCCCATTCTCTATTTTGTGTGTTAATGACATTTACCTTCATTCCCTATTTTGTGTGTTACTTACATTCACTCTCATTCCAAATTTTTGTGTGTTAAGCACAAGTTTCCATTCTGCCATGCAAGGCCTAAAAATATTGTTATTGCTTGTTCATGTGATGGTGTGCATGGAACAAAACTGTCCTTTCAGAAGGTCAAGTATCCCAGATTCAATTCAGTGCTGAAAATTAGGGTGGCAACTTAAAATGAGATTGTCCTGAAACCCACTCCACTTCCTACACTGTATAGGAGAAATGGGACACAGATTTATTTCCCTCCCCCCCTCAGATTTTGAAGTTAAATACACAGAACTGTGTCCAGCACAGCAATGTGGGTTTTCAGTTTTGCCTTCCAAACAAACTTTGTCTTGTCAGCTGTCAGGGTTTTCCTCAGTGGAAGGGAAATGAGTTCTCCCTCTCTAGGATCACTTTATGCTGTGAAACATGGCTGGTGGTCACAGGTCATAATGGTCACAGGAAGCACCACATAAACTAAAAATAAAAGCAGGAAATGATTCCCAAGCCATTTTACCATGAGCTGCAATCATGATGTCCTTGACCCTCCTGTACTGGCTTAGCAGCAGTGTCAGCTCCTCTATCCGACGGTCCTGTGGAAAACGTTAAATAAATGAAATTACATTTTAAATCCTCCATTTTTAACTGCAAAAGCCCTGTACTACATCTCTGTGATTTTAATGAAAACAGGCTCAGTCCTTCACATGCCTTGTAAGGAATGTTATTTGCCTTTGTGCACAATATTTGCTGGACAATGTGAAATTATAGTTGTAAGGAAACCAGAGGAGTTTGACATTACAGCTTTTTTGGAGAAATAAATGTTATGAGCCACATTAATGTTCTCCAGAACTAATGTTTCCCTGTCTGGATTCTCTACTTACTAAAGAAACTTTTTAGGGATGCATATTATTGTCTATGTGATCATCTATGGGTGTGCCACCATCCAGAACAATCCCATGGCTTGATTTGTTACCACAAAAATGACAGTCTCCTGAAGAATGAATCCCCTTTCTCCTTTAGTCCTTACAGAAAGTGTGTTATTTGGAACATTTCAGAGATTCAAAACCATAATTTCACTCTTAACACATAGAACAAGGATTATTTTCTCACCTTTTCTTCATTTGCAGCCAATAATGTCTCCATTCCTATCTTCAACCTCTGAACTTCTTGGTCTGAAAATGTTTTAAAATGTTGTAAGAGAAATAAGACTTGTTCTGTTTCCTGTAAATAGATGTTTTGTGATACTTTCCCTGTGTTCTTTCTAACAACCCAAACCATGTCAGTGGCGTGGCCAGTGCACCACTAAACTACATTTGGTGTAGCTTTTTTCAGAAGCTGAACTATAAAAAGTATTGCACAACACAAACATCCTGGTTTTGCTTACAAAAGACTACATAACACTATTTTAAACTATGAAAGTCAAGCAATGGGAAAGAAAAGAAATACTGAAGCTCATTTTGCAAAAAAGATGAACGTGTTTGTGGTTATATACTCAAGGAAATAATTCAAAGTAGGATTGAAAATATATTCCATCTGAGAGGTAGCTAAAGTACATCCATGAACTTGGGAATGAAAAATAACAAAAAACTGATTTGATAGAAGGAAATTCTGTAAAATGTTATTTCCTTAAAGGTTTCAGTACGGGCAACTTGGTTTAAATCTACGTCAGGAGCTAATGAAGAATTTCCTCACACACAATTTAGTGATAGAGGCTATCCAGTAATGTTAAAATCAAGTCAATTAAAACACCCTCTCTGAAACTGATGAGCTGTCAATCACATCCTAAGTTTGCTGAAGCAAGTCTCTCATTTTTCTCTACAACAATAGTCCCAGCAAACCTTCCTAAATAAACCAAGAGTGATGGAGACAGAACCTGAAATAGTTCCTGTCTTGTAACTCCCACCTCCAGCCATTCATGCTTTGACATCACACCAGACACAACTGTTCCCAAAAAACCATGAAAACAGACATGGCAGCAGGCAGGAAGGGAGAGAGGGGAAAGAAAATCAACATTGCCAAAGAGCATCTGTGAAAAAAGGTTTTACAAATGAAGGTTGAACACACAATGTCATAGCTAAACTATTTGAAAAAGCTGTAATTAGTTTTTATAGCAGGGATTCTGGAAAGTGCACACCTTGCAATGATTAAGTTTAAAACACGTACATGAACCTCACAGGTGTTTTCTCAAAGAAGAGACACAGGACATGCACAGGCACAGCCAAATCAAAAACTAAAGCCAGCAGGCAGTGGGCAAGCAACTGGGAGACTTTAAAAAAAAAAAAAATCACAGTCCTACTAATTTCTCTTTATAAATGTTAGACTTCAAAAAGGACTGGTGTCAAGGTAGATTTAGGCACACTAAAGTAAATTTTACTTACAGTATTCATTAACATCATTAAGTATGGGGACATTTATTCAGACCTTTTAAAAAAAATTGATGCAGTGATTTAAAAAACAAAAAAGCCTAAATCCTCCCCTCCAAAGAGAAAGGCTTTCAATTAAAGCTGTCTCTTCTGTTATTAAATGGAGTTTACATATGTGCAAATAAAAGGGGGCAATTGCTAAGTTTTGGCTCTGTTAACCTTGGCAAGGTCCCTTTGAAGTCCAACAGTTTGATTTGTGAACCTCTGACCTTTATTTCTGCAGTGAAATCTCACTGAGCAGGGAGAGGAGCTGTCTGCTTGGGCAGGCAGTGAAAGCAGTGTCTCGTGTGTGTTACAATTAGACAGCCAAATCTAAACAAACATGGAATTATTGCTGCAGGAGGCATCTGAGTTAACATTGGTGTGAAAGGAACAGTGAGATAAAGCCAAAAGGGAATTGCAAGGCTTACGTTTTTCTTTTAGCCTTCTCCTATAAACTTCCTCTACGATGGGAAGTGGTGAGAGTCAAGTAGGTAGAAAAAGCACACATTAGATCAATTCTGCAATTTAATTAGGATATGCATTCTAGCATACTACAAGTACACTTCAGCTTTATTTGAGAAGACCACCTAAAATTCTGATCAATCAGTAATTTTTGTTTGTTTGTTTGTTTTCAGAAGGATTGTTACTGTTTCCATTCAAATACAGTCTAAGTGCTTTCCTTGAACGTAGCCCACAGATTTTGTAGAGGGTTTGATTCTTCTGCCACTGGAATCAAGGACAGTTTCACCACACTGCTAGAACCTGAATGCTGCTGAGCTCTAGATTTACTGTCATACCACTATCTTTCTTTTGAAGCACCTTAAATTACTTGGGAATCTCACAGAAAATACATATTTCTATTAGTAGAAAGGTTCCTCTACCAAGCACTGCTGTTAGACAAACTAATTTTCTGGTTAGACATGCAGCTCTCTACATGCACAAGCTCTGCAGCTGGGTGAGATCACCACAAGGAGATGTTAAGTCACTCTGTTGGCATGAGCCAGAGGAGGCTCTTGGGGAGCCCTGGGAAGGGGGAAGCACAGCCCATGGAAATTCACATCCCAGCCAGGGCGGCCTCAGTTAACGCCCACAGAAGCTGTTGGAGCAGCAAAGCTGATGCCCTGTGCTGAACTGCACACAAACACTCCTGCACGGCTGAGTGCTGGTGCTGCAGAGCAAAAAGGTCCCTAATTCCACATTCTCCTGGCCCAGCAGCTGGCAGGAGCCCCAGGGAGTGAATATCTCAGAGAGCTGTGGCACCACTGGTGAGACCAAAGGCTAAACAAACTGGTTTGTTTGCCATTGACCTGTGTCAACAGAGACAAACAGAAACCTGCAATATCACAGAGCCCTAAACCAGCCCAGGCTGGCAGGGACACTGAAAGTGCAAACTTTCATGGGACAGGGAGCCTGAATGAGACACAGCCATGAAGAAAGGAGGCAATGACTCTTTTAGGATGTTTGGACATTGAAACATTAGGCTTAGCTACTGCCGTGATCCCTTTTTTCCCTTGCAAACCAGAAACTGTAAAGATCTTTCAAAGAAATTTTCAAGGTACACCTGAAAAATAAGTTCCCATTGAACTACAATGAGTCTTTACAATTACAAATAAAACACCAACAGAAAAAGTTTCAGGGTCCTTGAGGATACTGATTTCTACTTGTGCTGCCTCTAGACTGGAATGGAATTTCACACTGGAATGGAATTAAAGGCTTCTACTCTACCAGAACACAGAATGAATTGACATTGCTTTTCCTCCCATAATAAACTTTAAGTCCATTCTTGCATTTCTTTGCATCTCTTTGCAATCCAGTGTCCAAGCTGCTACCAAAGCAAACTTGAAGAAGGGTTCTGACTTTTTAATTTTGTTTCCCTCCTCTTACCTCTTTCTGCCACTTCAGTGTATGAGGAGGTCCTGGAGAGCTGACTTTGCAAGCGTTCTATCTCTGCATCTTTGAGAGCCAGCTGCTCCTGGAGCTGGGCTATCTCAGCCTGCAAAAGAGCACAGCCAAGTCAGAATGGAATGAGGGGATGTCTGAGCGAGGCTGTGACTGAGGTCAGTTACCAGCTCAGGATATTTCACAAACACAGGACAACTATACATATTTACGCTGCTACTGCTATTAGAGAAGCTCATTTTCCCCCAGGCAATTAGCTCTTGGAGAAGGCAGACTAACATTTCCAAGGATTTATGTAGGTAAGGAAACTCTGGAAAGCTCTCAATGCTACAAAGTTGGTCACATAATAATAATAATGACTATTATAGGGAACTCAAACTTTGCATGAAGACCTCTAAAAGATATCAAAGGTTTTTTAAACAGATGCTGGTGCTTTTTATTTTATTTATTTATTATTTTATTTATTACTTATTTTTATTTTTAATCCTAGTTACTACTTATCAGTACAACTGAGAATCTATTAATACTGAGCCTTCTCTGCAAGATAACAAAACTGTTTTTCCTCAAAACAGCAAAAAGGGTAGAAGGAAAGCATGGTCTGGAAAACCACCACACACATGCAACAGAATACCATATTAATTTACATTTACTGGAGATTTAGGGCTGCCATCTGATTTGGATAGAAAATCCCACGTGAAAAAGCTCAACAAGACAGAGAGAGAAGAATTCTGTGACTGTACAGCTTGAAATGCTGTGATTCTAATCTGGTTTTTTGTATTGATGAGAAAAACTGCTAGCAGCATATTTTAGTAAGTCAGCAGTTTGATAAGGTTTTCTTCAGAGGTCTCAAAATCATTGTGCATCTACATTCTACATTTCCCCTGTAAAGGCACACAAAGCCTCCTTGCAGATGAAGGAAAAAGAAAAAAAAAAGGGGGTGGGGGAAAAGGGAAGAAAAAAATCAAAGAAAAAGGACAAAAAAACCCCATGAATGTGACCAGTTTCTCAAAATAAAATAAAGCAGGAAAGATGCAAACCACCAAACAATGCTAACCAAACAGGGAGAAACACGGATTAATTAACACACCAGCTTATTTTCGCCAGGAAGCAAGCAGTTGGATTGCAGGATAACATCACTGCTCTGCCTAAAATTCCATGTGGAATAGAAGAATCTGCCTTGCTGCATCTCTGAAGGGCTCCTGCACTTCCCACTGACTAATGTGCTTTTTATATCCAGCCATGGATTTATTCCAATCTCTCATCTAAGAAGCTGGAACAACAGGAAGACAAAAGCCTGCAGACCTCTTAATACCAGATTTGAATTTGCCTCCCCCCGGTTACTCAACCTCAGAGTTCTTTCAAAGGCTCTCTTTTCCCTTAATATCTAATTCCTGTCATCTCTGATTATTTTTCTGCTTCCCCTCTCTTTCCTTGTACTTCTCTTCCTTTCCAGTCCTGCACCTTCTCTCCCTCAGTGGGTCTTATGATTCTTCTTTCCTATTTTCCTTCTGCTCCTACTTTTTCCATAATTTCTGTCTTGGCAGCTGGCCACACACTGCTTGAGAAAATATTTTCCCAAAGGCAGTTCATCTCCACCACGTCAGAGAAAACATTTTCATGGATTGAAGAACTATTATCTTAATGAGAAAAAAGACATGACAGCAACATTCTCTTACTCATCCAAGAATTCTCAAAAGAAAGAAATGCTAATACAAATAATAGCTGTTTGTCATGTCTGGATCAAGCATTAAATAGAAAATTCAGTTTAATAATTTGAAATGTTTCTCCAAGATTCAACCACAAGTCAAGAGTCAGCCATTCATATCAACAGGGATTATTACAAAAATGAAAGGAGATGTGATTACAGCACAAGAAGGAAAAACTGTGTGGTGCTTTTTATTCCAGTGGAGAAGGGCTAAGAATTCAAACTAGAAATAACAGTGAGAATGTTCCACTAGAAAAATTAATTGCTGGGGAAAATGATTAAATATTTGACATGTCAAGTTTCTCCAGATTATGATCCAACAGCTAGGCAGGATTTAAGGTCAACAAAAGTGTAAGGCAGCCGTGCAGTGTGCTATACACAAAGTCAAAGCAGATGATCTAATGGTGTATTTTGGGCTTAATGTCTGTGAAAACAAATTCCATAGTAAGCAAACACCCAACAAACTTTGCATGCCTCTTCAGGAAAGCATATCCCACAGAGGCTTGTCTCCATTACACAAATCAAGGCCGGGAAGCCTTCAAAGAGGCCTTAACTCTGAGCAGCTCTTTGCCAGTCAAAATGCCCTTTGTGGCTTCCTAAAATAAGAATTGCAAGAAGTACCAGACTGAAAACTGCATGGAGGGAGCAAAAGGCACAAAGAAAGCTACACCACCTTCAAACCAAGGTATTTATTCCAAAGATGCTTAAAGAAAACTTGACTTCACAGCTACCCTGCACAAGGCAAATGTCAGAAAAGTAAATACTGATGAGAAATGGAGCATATTCCCTCCCAGCTGATAGATGCCTATCATTAGAAAATGCCAGGCATTGTGCTTACTTTAGTTGCTTTCAATTTCCACTCATACTGATTTCTTTCGTTTTCCAGTTCTTCCACTTTAATTTTGAGGTGTCTGAGTTCCTGTAACAAACCCTGCAGAGGAAGAAGGAAATTAAAGGCAAGGTTTTTCTGGCAGATATTAATTTTTTCCCAGTCCTGCATTACAGATCATGCATGAACCACACAGTATTCAACATTGAACTGCCACACTAGAAACTGTGACCTGCCCTGAGAAGCTGTCCCTTAAATGTCCCTTCTCCCAGTCCTTGACAGAACTGTATCTTGCTCACCAAAGGACAATATTATTAAAGCCTTGATGGAGCTCTAACAAGACAAAATGTCTTAAAATGAACTGAGGAAAGGAACAGTTTGGAGGAGTAACCCAATTTTGGACTCCTGTGCAGTACATACATTAAGCACCCCACCAACATCTTGGATTACATGAAGATTTATTTGGAATGACTTCTAGATTTGACTCTCAGATTATTTCTCCAACCTAAAGCCTGTAGTTCCAATAGTCCATTAAGCAGCTCTGCACAAAAACAAGCCCAGAAACAACAGCACTATTTTCAAAATATGTGTAACACACAGAATGGTTATTTTTGTAATATATTGTATTATATTTTGTAATATAAACCTATGAGAGAAATTACTGAAAAACTCCCTCACAACGCAAGAAGATTACTTATGAGTTCTGGGCATGCAAATTTTAACCAAAGAAATGTGACAACAATCTGATTTGAAATCAAGTATTAAAATGTTTTTTCTCTAGGCAAACTAGCATCATTACACCTTCAGTGATATGAAGCCGTTTATGCAAAGTAGCTTTTGTTTTGCCATGTGACACATTTTTCATCAGATACAACCAGGATCTGTTACGTAAATTCTGGTACCTGCTAATGGCAGGGAATAAACAAAACTGTGATGGATTTGCTATTTTAAAAGTACCAGCAGATGCTTTTTATTATGGCTCTTTTAATTAGAAAAAGAAAGGGTACATGTCAGAGAATCTTAGCTGAGATTATTTGATACCTGTGTTAAGCATTTAAGATACCCAGGAATCAAAAATCTTTGTTCAGAGGACTGGTTAGACCACCCCATCAAGCACAGCTGCGGTGGCATCATCATGAGGAAAAGCAGCAAACTACAAACCATGCCAGCATGCTGCACAAAATCAGACAAATCTCAACCCCTAAATCCAAAAAACCCACACCACACCAGCACTGCAGACTTACAAGTGAAATGGAAACTGTGAAAACTCTGAAAGGGGTGATGGGGTTTTACAGATTTCTGTGCTTTAGCAGACAGCCATCAATGGTGACCAAATTTGTCCCAGTAACTGGGGCGGAGAGCCTGGGGTGAGATTTTTTTTTTTTTCTGGTCATTTTTTTATGGCACTCTCACTCTTTGCTAATGAAAGCCACAAAGATTAATGCCAAAACATTCCCAAGGCAGCTCTGGTTAGTGGAATTTAGTTTCTGCAAGAGGGAGAAGAGGCAATACAGAGGCTTCTGCCAAGGGGAGCTTCTCGTACTTCACACCGAGAGCAATTCTTCTGGCCCAGGGCCTCTACTGATCTTGCACCACACTGAGCACCATTAGGGGTCAAGTCTGCTTTCCTAGCTTGAGACTTTCTTTCTTGGATCCTACTATTAATTTCCAGCTGCAGTCTACACATCTGCTCCTGTAGGTCACTGATCAGGTTCACTACTGACTGAAAACACGGGAGGAAAGGGAGAAAAAAAAAGACAAAAAAAATACAGGTGAGGAAAAAAAATGATGCAAAGAATACGTTTCTATAGTTGCAGCACAAAGAACTATGTGAAGCACATCAAAGGCAAACCTAAAAAAGACAGATTATGTGTTTTCTTTCTGATAAAGTAGACATAAATGAGTATAAACCTGGAATATTGCACAAAGCCACAGTTTACATGGAACAGAATCTACATTCCAGACTAATTCATGATTCTGACTCTGAAGTTAAGATCAGAAACTTTTTTTGGAAAGTTTCACAGTCATGTGAGGGATCATTTGGAACATATTATAATATGCTGGCTCAGAGGTACACTTTTGCTGAAATGGGACTTGATTGCATTCATTTACCCTTCCAAATCATCCAGGAGGAAGAAACTGCAAAGTGCTCAGCTGGGGCCATAGCCTGCTCTTTCATAATTTATACACAGAATTCACCAGCAAAGTAATTCTGTTTCCAGGTCTAGCACGAGGCAGAAAAATAACTCCATTGCCTCTCTCTGTATCTGGGCAGGATCTTGAGGCGGAGGAGGAGTTAAGCAACAGATGCAGGAGAAATCAGGAGAATAACACAGAAGAAAAAGTAATTATTTGAAAGTGCACCAGTTTGCTGGTCAGCTTCTTGGACTTGTGCATTTCAGTGAAACGCACACACAAAAATCCAGCTTAGAAAGCAAACCAAAGTC
>WBNP01003896.1:79097-93887 GCA_013401095.1 Passerina amoena | reverse complement strand
AAATCTACATGATACTTCACCTAAAAATCTACATGATACTTCACCTAAAAATCTACATGATACTTCACCTAAATTCCCCAAGTCTGTAGCAAATAGCACTGAGTATTTTTTCAGGTATCACAAGTCTGAAGTGCCCTTCTCTTGGCTTTCATGGACACTAGTAACACGAGTTTTGTGGTTTCTCAATCTTCTCAGGTGGAACAAATTTGAGGAGCTTAATCCATCTTCCAAAGGAGAGGAAAATATTCCAGTGGACAGAACAACAGATGACGTGGCAAATAATATTTTATTATTTTCTTCTTTAGAGTTGCCAAGAATCCTCCTGTAACCTCAACTCTGCAGTAAAATCAGGAGTCTTAGAGCTAGGGAACAGCAAGGACAGGGCAGTAACAGCATCCACAGTCAACTTTAAACATCCACAAAGATTCACCTAACTCATACAAAAGAGTTCCACGCATTTCAGTATTTCCTAGCTCACTGTTTAGGATGAAATTCAGAAAAGACTTTACATACACTATACACATTATGCTCAATCAGGATCTCATCCTCTTTCACCCAGCAAACCTTTAATGGACATAAATAAGGATTAAGTTTGGTTCTGTTTACCATCCTCTCCACAATCAGGTACCTCCCAGAGCAGCACCAGCTGGGGATGGGGACTGGCAGGACACACACATCCAAATCCCTTGCTTTGTTTTAGCACCAAGGCTTGGTCTGTGCCTCTCTTTGGCAAGAGCTCTGTCAGCTCTGGATGGAGAGGGGCAGCTCCAACAGGATGCACGGATTTCTGGGCACAAACTGGCAGCTGCTCTGCCTGTGGTGCCATGGGGGCATCCAGAAACACTTCTGCTGCTGCCTTGCAATTCTCTCTTTTGCCTTAGCATTAGAAAAGGGGGAAGGGGAAGTGTCCACAGACCCCACAGGGCCAACCTGACTGTACAGACATGGCAGAAACCTGTTGCCACATTTCTCTCCACAGAGAAAAGCAAGGCACAATTCTTCCCAAAGATTTCTGAGATTCACATTCTCTGAACCTCAGAGAAAGGGAAAACACAATTCTTATCACTCACTGTGCCTGTGTTGTACCAAAGTAGAATGCAATACAGAGATTGTTTATCAAAAGTGAGGATGCTTTGTTTCTGCAGGGCCAACCCTGTGTGTGTGTGTCAGCTGAGAGTCACAAGATTCAGTACAGAGTGAGCAGCTGTGTGCAGAGCTGTTGCAGACATCTTTTATGGAAAATCCTTTCCTTAGGGTTTTTCCTCCTGAGAAGCTGAGAGGCCTCAGGAACAAAATGCAAACAATGGTTATCTGCTGCTGTGGGATGCAACAGGTGCATCTGGGATTGGTCTCATGGGGTTGTTTCTAATTAATGGCCAATCACAGTCAGCTGGCTCAGACACAGAGCCTGAGCCACAAACCTTTGTTATCATTCTTTGCTATTCTATTCTTAGCAAGCCTTCTGATGAAACCTTTTCTTCTCTTCTTTTAGTATAGTTTTAATGTAATATATATCATAAAATAATAAATCAGCCTTCTGAAACATGGAGTCAGATCCTCATCTCTTCCCTCATCCTGGGACCCCTGTGAGCACCGTCACACAGAGTGAACGCTTAACAGATTCAGTTTAGATAAAATGCATATAGAATAGTATATTAAAGTAATTAATTAACCTTCTAATATCCACAGAATCCTCCTCATCATTCTCTCCCCTTCGTTGGAGTTGCCTTTGATTTACAATAGAAATCCTTATCCCAGGGGAGCTCCAGCAGTGACTTTGCCATTGTTCCAGTGTCAAGGTGGAACAGGCCTTTTCCAGGCTCTTTCCCAGCATGAACCTTCATCAACACTAACCACAACACCTTGTTTCAGATGAGACAGCACACCAGACTCCCCAGAGGGAGTCAGGGCCTCACTGACTCAGGTTTCTTTGGAATTGCAAGTAGCTTTGCACTAGATATTTAATTCAGAAGCTGCAAGAGCCACAAGATACTTGCCAGCAGCTTACAGCCAAACCCACAGACTTATCCCATGCTAGAAAAGGAGGAAGCAGGACAGACAGAAAGTCTCTTTTGTCCACGTTCAGGTAGAGCAGACACCTGGGCAGCCACAAATCTTATGACAATGCTGCTTCCTCATACCTTGCTACATTAAGAAAAACACATTTTCAAAATTTCTGAGGCTTCTCAGGCAAGAGAAAAGCCACACTACCCCTTCAGGTGAGAGTCCAGAAACCTTCACAGCATTACTGTGCCAAAAGTAGGACTTTATTCCCCAGAAAGGGAATTAAAGTGACAAAGCCAGGAGTGAGACAGTCCATGTACAAGCAGCTATTCTCCTGGCCCATCTGTAATATACATAAATAAATGGCACTTTATATTTAGTGTGTACTTTTGAAGGGCCAGAGACAAGTGGCATTCAGTGTGAAATCAATACCTGCGAGAGGAGGCCAGAGATGCTTGATGAACTTTTTGCTGCTCACTAAAACCAAACCTAAATGACAGCTGTGCAAGATAAAGTGAAATCAATCTTACACAGTAAAACTCACACACATTTAGAAGGATGTCTTAATTTGCCTTCTTTCCTCCCAGCCCAACCAGAAAAATAATTCTATGGATAAATTCTAAGTGACTGGAAACAGCTGCTGTGAAATAAGCCGACACAAAATCAGAAGAGAGAGAAAACATGGTTCAGCTGAATGATCCTGCAATGCCACATTTAATTTAAAACTTTTAAAGCCCCGTTATTATATTTAGAAATAGCAGGGTCAGCCATGAAGTATCTGAACAAGCTATTTAAAATGGTTTAACTACTGGATGCCAAAACCAAGAGCAAACTACAGGTAGACTGTTTTTGTCAAAGTGGTTTCTTCATTAGAAGGATGTAGTTGGGCAGTGGAGGCAAAGAGTTCAGGAAAACACTCAAAATATTACCAAATTTAAGCAGCTGTAATCTAATAATGTAAAGAACGTTAATAAATTTCATTCTGATGTTTGAAATCATGTCTGTATTGAAAAATTAGTATAATTTACAGGAAAAGGAGCAGAAACAGGGTTAAAGCATTAGAATTCAACTAAGCATCTAATTTGATTGAAAGCAACTCATGATAAATGGGATTAATGCTTATTCAGGAGAATCTGAAATAAATACACAAATAACTCAACAAGAAAACCAAAAATGCTGTTTGTTTCCCACACCTTTCCTTACTTTGCACACACAAAGGTTTGCAACTTTCAACATGCCAGAAACCTAATCACACTTTGGGGTAGTAAATAATTCAGCCCACACTCAACACAAGGATTCTCAACTTTTCCATCAGATTAGAATCCTTTTTTCCATCTCAGCAGGAACGTGTCCTATCACTTTGCAGCACCACCACCAAGGCATCCAGGCTGCTAGAGCTCAGCTTTCCCACCCAAGGGGGCACACACCTCCCTGCAGCAGCAGCAGCAGAATTGCACAGCTCACAGGACCAGACCTCCCAGGCACTCAAAAATCCTGACCGTAAAAACGCACCCAAAATCTTTGCTGCTTTCCAAGAGCCAGGCTGGCCCTGCAATAATTTAGGCATCCTCAGCCCCATATTCTACACATCATGGGAGGCACTGGGAGGCTGCCATCTGTAGCCATCAGGTGCTGCTCAGACCTGCTCAGATTTTCAGGTAGCTTTAGGGTGCTCAGGCCCCTCTCTGTACACAAGGCGCTGGCAATTATGTCTGAAAGAGCACCAGAAGGGCCACAGGTGGTAAAAACAGCAGCTGGTGCCTCTCTGGCTTGCAAGCTCTGCCAGAAATTGCTCTCTTTATGTTATCTTTGAATCTCTAAAGAAAACTTCAGAGAATAAATAAGTTGAAAGCAAACACACCCCAAACGAGCTACGTCACTGCAGGCAAAGTACTGATGCATAGTTATGAAGTTATCACCTATTCCACTAGCAGAGTTGTGGAGAGCAAACAGTTCCTAATGCTGCCTGGATTTCAAATCCTCCTAAGTCAATATGGAACAAAGTTTGGGTGGATTTTTTTTTTTTTTTTTTTTTTTTTTTTCCCCCTCCCAGTCAGCAATGTATAAATCTCAGACTCAGCAATTCTTCCTTTCCAGGCAGTCCCCTCCTGCTAGCTGGTCCCCTTACAGGACCACTGAGTAGAGCAACCCATTTCTATGGATTTCTCTCTCCCACGATTGCTTTCCTTCCCAGCTCCCTCCTGCTGCTCACCACCGCGGTACGGATGTTGCTCAGATGAATTCCCTGTTTGACTTCCCTCTTTCTTAACCAATACAGCAAAACCCAAAGCTCCTTTGATGTCCAGAGCTCTCCACATCTGAAAGGGAGTAAGGGCTGAGATTGCCTCCAGCCCATGATATTTTTTGTGCTATTTATTATGCAGTCACAAGGGGAAACACACATTTGAGGCAAATGCCCTCCCAAGTGCCACAAATACATTAAAATCCCCGATCTCAGTGCTTGTGGCACCTCTGGCACTACTGAGCTGACAGTCTTTTCTGCCACAAAAACGATGGAAGAGCTCTGGAAGGCCTGGCACAGCCATGTCAGTGCAGCTCCCCGGGAAAGGAAAGGGTTAAGTGAACACCCACTGCAATAAATGCCTCTGGAAGGAACTCTGCTTTGATGAAAGCCAAACAGCAACCTCTGAAGTATAATGAGAGAGAGGAAAAGAAGCCGCATCCCGAAGATGCAGAATCCTGAATTCATGGGGTCAGTGATACAGGCTGTGCTGCAGGCATGGGAAATCCCAATCCCTGCTGATTTCAGCCCAACAGCTCAGGTGTGTGACAACACACCACAGACATGGAAAAAAATTCAAACAACTAATGAAAGAAACTCACCTCAGCTTTGTTCTGTTTCTCTTCATATTCACTCTGCTCCTTTTCCATACCAACCAGCTTAATCTTCAGGTCTGAAACTTCAGCCATCAGATCTAATTTCTGAGTCTCGAGCGATGTGCGACTTAGCAGCTCCTGAAAGCAAAGCAGAAAGATTTCCCCAGTTATTTATGTGTGCACTGACAGACTGCCATGTGTTTTATTGGCAGGCCCATATTAAACCCTCAGTGTGAATCTCAGTGTGTTTCTCAAGTGCTGCAGTTATTTTTTCATCTAAATGTTCTGTGTTAATCACCAAACCACCGTGTCCCACTCCTTATTTCAAGCAAATGTGTGGCAAAGTTAATCCCTGGGCTAGACATGAGATCAAAAACAATACTGAGGCTGAACAAACCCAAACCTCCATAATGGCACATTACAAAAGAGCTGGCGTCTACCTAAAACACTCATCAGCCCAAGTTATGCTTTAGGATTACCTTGTAGACCTTCTTGTCTCGTGTTTTCCAATAAAGGATGTATTGCAGAATGAGCACCTTAACCCAAACTGAGTACCAGAGGCAAGCAACACCTCTACACCAATAAATAGCAACTTACACCATGTAGCACCTGATGGCTTTTGAGGGCTGCCCAGGGTGGAGGGAACTGCAATGAAAGAAATGTCCCAGCTGGAGTCTAAAAGGAAGTGTCCAAACTAAGAAACACTGTAAAGGAGAAATAACTGCTGGTGGCTTTTGCTCGTGTGCCCCAAGTTTGTTTTGCAGATTGCAGAGCACACATGCTTTGGATGGAGTCGTATCAGTGTGTTTGGAGAACAGTCAACATTCACACCTTCACTGGATGCTCCATTTCTCAGGAAAGCCAAGGCAAGAAACCACCCAAAATTTAACAGAGTGTATAACATACATCAAATGCCTCTGTCACCTCCGTTTTCAAAAATAAAAAAGTCCCATCAGGAGTTTAAGCCTTATTGAAAAATTCATACTTCATTTTCCAAGCGCCAAATCGATTTTTAACAAAAGAATGTAGGCTTCCAAATGGTTAAAAGACTTTATGATAATTCATAAATCCCATTAGTGCGTTGATCACACTGAGGGGTCACAGCAGCCTGTGCTTTGAGTTACATGGCAGTGATTGAACCGAAGCTGCCACAGTTAATCTGTGCTGATGTTACTGAGGCATCAGAAATCACCACGTCCAGCAGCCTTTTCTCATCTCTTCCTCTGCCCCCAGCTGCACAGTACATTGTAGACCAGGCCTTGGAGAAGCCACAAAGGTTATTTCAAAGATTACAGAGTCAAGGTTCATTTCAAAATCTGCTCTACATGTAAGTTATTTTAGTCTGGTGGGGAATATTGCACGAATTAAAAATAGTACTAAACTTGCATCTGTATTGCAACACCAATTATCTAAGCCAGCCACTATTCCCAATGCCATGCCCATTCCTGCTGACATTGGCAATGATATTTGGGGATGAATGGGAAAATAAACAGAAATGCAGCGTCGTGGTTTTGGCTTTTTTTCTTTTTTTGTCTTCTCCAAATGAAATAACTCAAGCCCTAATCAGGAAAAGGTTTTGCAGGGACTTTTTTTAATTGAAAAACTCTAAGAGGCAGTCACTTAATGAAATCCCAGGAGAAGCTGTTTTCTACACAGGTGATTACAAATTACAACTATAATTACAAATAACTCCTCTGTCTGCCACAAAAACACAAATTTGCAGGAGTTTCAGAGGCACATCCCAATCCAGACTGGACCAGGCTTAGCACAGCTGCTAAGAGAGCAGACTGCTGCAGGTTAAGGGGAGTTAAACGTGGGGGCTTTGATATGAAATAAAGCCACTGAACAGCAGAAAGAAGAGCAGGATGAGGCAACTCTGGCCCCATGGACAGACTCTATCCACACTTGAGCTAAAACAACATTTAGAAATTTTCTGGACACTGAGATGGTGCTCCATGATATGGGAGGAATATTTCTTAATAAGGCAAGGAGCCGCAGCATCCCTCTAGGGATTTTAAACAAAAGATCTATCCTTTGAGTGCACCATCTGGCATTACTTCTTATTTTTCCTACAGACCCCTAAATTACCCTTAGTTGTGCAGTGGAGAGCAATCCACAGTCGCTCCTCTCATCCCAAGTTCAGGAGCTCTGTGTGAACGTGGAGGCACTACCTGCTCCAAGCGAGGTTTGCTTTGCTTTTAATCAGCTCAGACACAATTTTACAATTTGCTCTGAAGCTGGGGAATCAGATTCTCAGCTGGAGTAAACTGGCGTAAATCTCGTGACTTAAAATAGGCAAAGCAGCTAACTAGCCCTAGTTTGTTTTCAATGGAGCTCCACTGATTTAAAACAGCTGACAATTGCTCTTGCATCCAGAGGACCTAAGCTGTGCTTTGAAAGCAAGTGCCGTTTAAAGTAAATGTCTCCTCTTGAAACGGGAACATCTGGAAGCAATTATTTTCATCTTCAAGCAGATGCTCACAGTGAACAGCTCATTAAGAATGTGAACCATTTTGTTACAGAGAAATTACAGTGTATTTCGGCGGTATGATGCAACTTGAATTCAGCCAGAATAAATATGCAATTGTAAGAAAAGAAAATACAAATTTATGTTGTTGGTTTGAAAGCAGAAAAAAAAAAAGTAATATAAGACAGGCAAAATGGTAATTTAGGCTGTAGCAGCTTTAGGAGGATCTTAGCTGAAAAATAGAACAGACATAGAACATATCCTAGGGAGTCTTCTAAAGAAACAAGATATTTGTCTTTAGTTAAAATGTACTATCCATTATACTATGTAAGCGCAATTTTCCTTCTTAAAAATAATTTTCTAAACTCAACTTTTAACTTTAAAAATTGAGGAGGCATGCAGAAGTGGTGATATATGTGTACCGGACAGATCAAAGAGTAGCAAACTATTTCCAAACACAACACACTTTTTAAAACTCCCACTGTATATTTCTAAAGTACTTAATCAACTTTTCCAAAATTCCTCATGAAGCTGTAGCCCATGCTGTATATCTCATTCTCACATTTAGTTGTCTTGGAAATACACAATTCTATAAAACAGTTTATAAAATGTAACATGACAAAAATAGCTTGAAAAGAGGACACTATAATTTTTTAGGCTCTCAGCTGCAAGGACAGAAAATTCCAGGATATTTAGCTCTCCACAAAACAGAGGAAACAATCATGCCATACACTGATTGAGAAACCATAAGTAAGATTTTAGTCAAGTGAGGAGGGGAAAAAAAAAAAAAACCCAAAGATCCCATTTTGCACTTGCGCACCCTACAAAATACAACATCTGAAAAATTCCTTACCTTTCACCCTCACTAAAAACCTTGAGAGAGACAAACAGACAGACCAAGAAACCTACCTGGGAAGCAGAATGCAGCCAGAAGCCCCCCCAAGTGAGGGCTGCACTTCTCAAGAGCTGTGTGTCAGCTGTGGCAGAAATAAGATATTTGCTTAGCTGCAAGCACAGCTGAGAGCGATGTTCGTGTGCAATCACCATGAAATGGTGCAAGGCAGCAGCAGGCAGGGAATTACAGCCCTCCAATTCATCATCTGCCCATTATATGGTTAAGGCAGGGAAAGGACAGAGCTTCCCATAGCCCTGCCAACTTGACCAGCCCTTGGATGTGATCTCCCTGGATCCTGCCCATTTTAACTCCAAAAAAGCAAAGTGGAGTGCTCACCTGGAGAGATAAAGCTGCACAGCTTGAGAGCACGCTCTGAAAACCTCAGAGCTCAACCAGAGCAGCACAGAGCACACTTCAAAATCTGAAACACTAAGCCAGCTGCTGGCAAGAAGCTCCTGCATGCTATAAACAAGTGCTGAAATTCATCTAAGATCAGATAACTCAGGCAACTGAAAGTCGAAGGAATGGTCTTTGCCAGCCAGCAAAGTTCCTGAGGAGCAAACAGATACACACCAGATTTATACCCTGCAACCAAGGCAGGATTCTGGCTGCCCTGAGCATGAGACAGCTGCAAAACCAGAGCAGGTACACACAGGATTCAAGTTCCTACTCTGACACAGCTCCTCCCTGCATACTTTTAATCCAGCTTTTAAAAAGGTTCTCCACTGTCTGGCACACCTTCCTCTGGCCCTTGCACCCAGACAGCAGTGGGCCATAAACTGACACGAGAACACAGATCCACTCCTGTTTACACCCAAGCATTTCAGGGTTTATGTGTATTTTTTTATAAGGCACAAAGAATACTAAAACCAAATCCTTTGTGCTTTTCAAGAGAATTCACTTGACTGAAGACACAATCGTGTTCACACAACAAAACTCTCCAACAAGAGTCCCCTAGATTGTGTCAGGAATTGTTTGGAGGGCAAAAGGACATGGTCAGAGCACATCTAGGATTTGGTTCAGGAAAGACTCTGCCACCCAGACCAGAACTGTCCTTGGTTAAACAAACTGCTGTCCTTATGCCAGAGAGCTCCAATGGAAATTGCCGTCTGTTAAACAAATAAAATGCAGCTCTGGAATAGCAGGGAGGCAACAAACTAGATTTGTTCCTGACAATTACCAACAAACGCAGCAAAGGCACCGTGGAGGTGAAATCTGTGTGTGCACAAGTTCACTTTTCAGATGGACATTGCACAGCTGTCAGATTCCACAGCACTGATGTGTTTGCATTAGGCATGGCTGGTACTCTCTGTTATGGGGCAGTTCAGGCAACTTTATAGAGCAAAAATTACTTCTGTTTCCAACCCTACAGCACGTTTATAGGAGATTTCCCCAAGGCTCTCTCTCTTCTCCAGAAAAAAAAAATTCTTTCTTAAAATTGACTGGAAGAAAGTACTTAGTAATGCCAGAAGGTAATTTAGAGCAAGACATACACACACACACACATCATTGCTCCCTCAAATTGGCTGTAACTTTACAATTTAAAGCAGTTGATATACTGGCAATGGGCTGTCACAGCATAAATTGTTTTCCTAGGATAATTCTAGGAAGTTTTTGTTTTTTTTTTAATTTGACTTCTAGACATCTCCTTCACAATGTGCCAAGGGGAAAGGCAGGTAGCTGCTCACACAGGCCAGCCTTTCCAAATCCTTCACACATTCAGTAGCAGCACAGACACCTCACTGGAAGGTGATTCCATGAAATTAAACTTGTGTCTTGCTGCCAGCCATGTTCCAGAACATTTTCTATTACCATTTACTGTGAAAGATGACCTTGTTTCTTGGCCCAAACCTGAATTATACTTCAGGACTGAATTAAGGTTTTGCCATTGACTTTCATGAGTTTTGAAAGGCCTGATTCGTTTTCTTGAAGGAAGAAAACCCAGACACCTTCAAGGTGGAAAAACCCTTTTCTTCATTACAACCTGTGGTGGAAAAAGTGTCCTTACAAAAGTGAAACGTTGGAGTTGATGCTTTAAGCATCACATTATCTGTACCTGTGCACACTAGGGCATCTCTGCATCTCTCACACAGGATCCTCTCATTGCTCGAACGCTGCTCAGCTGGATTTGCCTTGGCTGTGCTTCCATGAACAGTGTGGTCAGAGCACATCTCTCCACTGCCCTTCTGCCACACCTTGACCTTCCCTGTGAGCTGTTTGACTCGGCCATCACAGAAACAGCCCCTTCCTTCCAAACCCCAGGTCAGTTTTCCCCCAGTCATTCAGGAGAAGGTTTGCTGAGCATGACCGGCTCAAATCAGTGGCAGCAGCAACACGGTCAGCAGGAGGGAGAAGGGTGAAAGGAGAATCTTTCTTCCCTTCTCCTCTGCTGCTGCTGCTCCACATTCAAGATGCCCACCCCAAAATGCTGAACAGCCACTTTCTGTTATTTGTATAACTTTTATTCCAGTTGCTGTTTCAGAAGCGGTTCCACGATCGCTTTGTAGCAGGGTTCAAAACAACGGTGCATAAATCATAAGCCAGAAGGATTTTGTGCCAGTAACCCCACCCTGACAAGTCTCTGCTAGCACAGATCCAGCAAAAACTACTTTGCAGGGTGGCATTAGATACCCTTTCTGCTGTGGAACTTCCAGATACCATCATTAGGTTATCTTAAAGTTTATAGGGTTTTTTTTGAACCTTTTTTTTTTTTGCACAGAATTAATTATGAGTCAACTCTTCTTATAGTTCTTGAAAATAAAGAGACAGGGCTTTATCTTCATTGTTCCATTTTCCACTTAGAGGAAGCAGCTGACTTAAGTTCACAAAGAAAAAATCAGTGGAGTTCAAATATATTGTGAATAAGGAAGCAGAACCATGAAATAAATCTGAATTTAGACTACACTGCCTCTCAAGAGAGTAACAGAAAGCATTCTGAAAAGCAGGGCACCAGCAGCAGCTGCTGGCTGAGAAGATCTGAACCCAAATCTCCCCAAAACTTGACTGACTCATCTATTGAAACCCCTGAAACCACACGCTCACTCTACTTTTGACAAATTATCTGCAGAAACATCCACTGGCCGCATATGTGCCATGAATGTCATGATCAGCACATCATCAGGTCATTCTCTTCTGCCCAAATCTCAGCTCATCCCCCACAGAGGATAATCTTTTCAACAGAAGGTGGAATGGAGAAGAGAACCTTCAAAATAAATGATATTAAAAAGGATTCTCTGCTGAGACAATAAATGTACAACTTCTCTGACTGCTGAGAGATCTGACTTGGGTTTCCCAAATCCCACTGTCTACTGGGACAAACAACAACTACAGCTGCTCAAAGTTATCCCAAAATTTAGATTTAAGGCTTATTTTAGACACATCTGGAGATTCTCTGACTTTTTTAGCTTTGGTGCAGCCCTTTGCAGTTTATGGCATTAGGATCAGCTTTGTAAGCAATTTGTGCACGTGCCTAAGGCCAGACAAGCAGATGCAAACATTTTCACTGAAATGGCAATGTTCCTGCCACATTATATTCTAATTTCAGATGCCTCAGTGGTCTGGTGAATAAGGCTTTAAGTTCACAGTTTCCTCAGAAGACTCTGTGCAAAACATTTTAAATCAGAGAAAGAACAAGCAGTTTTAGCAGAAGTCACAGAACAATGATCTAGCTTTAGGCTGGAACAGGGAGCTTCTGCACTCTGTTGGGAATGCCTTCCTGGAGACTGAAAACAGATTTCTACAACCTAAATAATCACTGCTCTTTGAGTTCTAGAAAACTACATGCACTCACTGTTTGCCTTTTTAAAGCTGTCCCCTCAAAATTCAACCTTGCCCAGCTGGAAGCATTTTGGACTGTGTGAGATGGAAGGTTTTTTCAAGAAGCTCAGAGAATTATAATTTAAAATGTTTAGGATACAATTTTATCTTAAAGAAACTGCTGCTGTTTACATACATATGCACAAGGATCCTTATAATCATTTAAAGCTATGATCAGTTCATAAAAGGCTTGTGTATCTCACATGGACTAAAATAGCAAATTTATAACACAAAATATTTGTCTGGGGAAAAAAACTAAGCTCACAGAAAACAGTATCTATCCCAAAAATTTCTGGCATAGATTTTTGAGGCTTATTTACAGTTTCAAATCTATTTTTGGTATCTATGTACCGCATTAACGATAGATAATTTACATCTGCAACAACAGAAAATTGTACAGGGAAAGAACTTCGGCATCAACAGACCTGCAAGTTCTGTAAGGTATTTAATTCATCATTTGCTCTGCTCCCTCAGCATAGAACATCAAAGAGCAAAAATTAAGTCACATAGCCTAAAACTGTTAATTCAAATAAAGAAAAAATGTCTTTATATACTGATTTTCTCCTCTCAAACTAAGGGGAAAGTTCCAAAGTTAAGCAAAAATGATTATAGAACAGAACTTGATACAGTAATTCATTCCAAATTGCTGCTTGTTCAACTTCAAAGCCATAGGAAAACAGAAGGCATTTAAATAAAACCTCTTAATTCTATAACTCCTACATGTATTAGATACATTTAACCTGTCTAACCAGTTACTCAGCCATGTCCAAATAAGCACAGCTCAAATAAGACACAATAGTTTCATTTTACATGCTGCCACGTACAGCATTATGCAAGCAGCCAGTAAAACTTTTCTGCAACAGGAAAACAAAGAAGCATTTATTGGGGGGGGGAAGTGCAAAGCAGGAGGAGAACAATAAAAAAAGGGTATTTTTTCTTCCCTGTTTTATCCTGTTGCCAAAGGCAGTCACACATGCAGAGAAGCTGGCCATGTGTGCTCAGCCCACCTCTGGAGAAGGTCTGCAATCCAGATTTTTACCTGTTGGAGCATTTCTTCTGTAGCATTCAGCTTCAACTGATGCCCCTCAAGACAGATTTCCAAGTCCCGGATTTTCTCTCCTTGAGCTTCCACCTGGTCTGTGAGAACGCTCACCTGCAATTTGAGAGGAGAAGCACAGTGCTACTGAACTGACTGGAAATAAGTTTCAATTACCTTATGCATATAACATCCAAATGCACGTTTTGACAAGAAGTTCCCTTTTAAAGCCCTCAAATGCTTTAATATTCTTGTGCACTGCAGCAACCTGCTCTACCAAGAGAGAAGTTTTGCAGTCTTACCTCTATTTCACTCCAGCCCCGCCCTCTCATCTCCCCTCCCCTGCAACTGTTGTGTTTTGATATAAAAAAAGAAAGGGCATTTCAAGGAGAGGTGGAATGCTACCTATAGGTAGCCTGGGTCCCTTCCTGCAAAAGTCTGGAGAACTGGAAAGGAGCAAACAAGAACAGAGGACACTGGAAATGTTTTGTGTGGTTTTGGAACGTGCATTGCCATTTCGGGTTCTGCTGGCATTTCACTCCCTAAAACAGATAAGTAGGAAAACTCTTCCTTCCCAACCCAACCAATTACTTTACTCACAAGAACAAAACTTTATTGATAGCTTACCTATCAATAAAGAGTTCTGAAGCCATAAAGAATGCAATGAGCGAAAGGAAAGTTTTAGCTGTGGCAAGGTTCTATTCCAACAAAGAATCCCAGGCTTTGGCAAGCCAAAACATGAAAGCAAAAGCAGGGGGATAGAGACAATGAACCCCAGGAAAAGAAACAATAAGCAATCCTGGTAAAGAACTGTGGGAATGGTGGTACAGAGAAGTCAGTGTGCAACAGACAAAGTCCTGCAGCTGGACCCAAATCTTGCAAAGCAGAAAAAACTGCACCCAGGCTAATGTTAGAAAAAAGCCCCCGTGATAATTCTCATGTTAAGGAGGCCATACACTGTATATTCATTGTGACTATTTATTTGTAAAAAAGCCTTGATTATTCTAGAAAAATATTATATAAAACAAACAAAGGAGCCTAAGGTGTTTAAACTCAATTTTGAAGAAAATGCATTAACAAAAACTTATAAATGCTCTCACATCTGACCCTGTAACACCTTTATTAATAAAACAAAACAAAAATGTACAGTATGTGGAAGTGAAACTTTTAAGATATATTCCCTACACAGCATGTCTAAAACCCAATGAACAATTGAGTTCACTTCAGGGAAGCTGCAAAGGGAGATGTCTGTCTTTCTTTTACCTGCTGACACAATGCCAAGCATGCCTGGGAATAAAAATCACGGAAAAAAGAAAAGGAAAAGACTATTTTTTTTCCGATTAAAGTAGTTGTCTGTAGCTTAGAGTACAGCTGAACGGAGGATGAGAGGTGAAAGGAAGGCGTGGGTGGAGGCAGATGGCAGGGGGGACACATCCAAGCTGGGGCAGGAGAACTCCCTCCAAGGGAATCTTCTGCTTGTCTACTTGGTTTTGTTCCCATTTAATGAAGGATGATACACAAAAATCCCCATGTGAGGTCAGAAGGCATGAAGAGACAAACTGAATTCTCTGCTTCAGTGTGATGCAAGTTCCAGAGAAAGAAAACCAGCTTTGTTTAGAGCTTCAGGTTAGGTTTAAATACCATTGCAACCTGGAAAGAAAGCTCTGGATGTTAAATGTGACCTGCAAAGGAATTTAGTGAAAGCTTAGCAGCTTTGGAAGCATGTGTTGGGTG
>WBNP01003896.1:24400-74097 GCA_013401095.1 Passerina amoena | reverse complement strand
TGAGAAGCTGTTTGCTTTTACTAATGGAATCAAGTTTTTAGTGTTAACAACCACTTGATTAATACATGGTGCTCTAAATAAATATAAAAGACGTTCTAATAAATATCAGTTGTAAGGGGAATTTGTAGCACACACTTAAATTCCAACCAGAAGATTGTTTTTCGGTCAGGTGGGTTTTTTTTTTCCCCTAAATTTGGTAATAGCAATTTAGTTTAACAGTAATGTAAAAAAAAAAAAATCCAACCAAGCCAACATTTTGTGTCTCAATATTTTGTGTCTCAAAACATTTCTTGTTTATTTAACAACAGCAGTGAGGTTTCTGCTCAGTAAATGAACACAAGTGTGAGCAGAACATACAGGACAAGACATGCTTACAGAAACTTGTGACTGAAAGCAGGGAGAACACCTACCCAACAGACTTCAGCTTTGTTTGATATAAATATATGGGCTTATAATATGCATTTGAAAGCATGAAGGGAAAGGATATGCAAAGACCATTTAAATTATCTCCAGCTTCAGGTATTTAAAAAGCATGGAATGTACAGTTTAGTATCAGCAAAAATACACAGAAAAATAAATTTTTTTTTAAGTTGTGCAACGTGTGTTCTCTCCAGGAGGAGAACTTAATGGGACATGGGATCTGTTTGAAAAAAGGCTTGGTAAGCTGAGAAACAGGAAACCTGGAAGAGCTTAGGCATGCATTTTACTGTCAAATTTTCTCTATCCCCGTTTCCCTCCCCCTTAAGCTTTTAGAAGATGTAAACAATTTTGGTACAGCATATAAACAGGAAAAATACCAGTTCCACCTACCTACCTTTTAATGATCTTCTGGTTCATTAAAAAAATGGTGGCATACAGAACCTAGAAAACTGGCACAACCTAGCAAACCTAGAATGAGAACCACCCTCCAAGCAGCAGCCTGGGACAGAATTGTTTTTAATCCCTTTGCCACTCCCCCCCAGCTTTTACTGCTGTTACACCCTCTCCTCTAACAAGTTACCCCACCATGGCATCATTTAGAGGGATTACACAGATTACAAATCAATTCCTGGTTAAATATCAGCTACGTTTGGCGAGCTGCTAACATTTGTTTAACAGAAAATACTCTGCCACTTCAGCTTTTATGCGCTGGATATCAACTATGCAGACAAAATTCTTCTCTCTTTTGGACATACCTGCAGGATAAGGGACTCTTTATCACCTTCTAATCGTGCCAACCTTTCTTGATAAGTTTCATTATTGGATGAATGATGGTTCACCTGTGACTGGGAGGGGAAAAAAAAGTGCTGTGAGAATTTTTACAGTTAAAATTTCAAGCAACAGTTAATAAAAATTTTGTATATTGAGCAGTTCTTACAAGACAAAAAAATATGAAAAAAAATGTGTTTATAGAGCAGAATTGTTTATTTCATATGTATAAAGCCTGTAATTACTGTACATCAAAAAATAATGTACATTAAGAATGTACCTTTCTTAAGCTGTATTCTGAATACTCTCTCATTTCCAGCATTCAAGAGTGGTAAATGAATAGACTGATATTTTCTAGAAAATTCTAACTGCAATGGAAAATACCATCTTACCTAAACAATACCCTTTTAATTTGAAATATCTATTCTCCACAGTAATGAATCTTGTATTTACTTTCAAGTGGTAAAAATTGTTATAGGCGTATTATTCCTAGAAATTACTGAAAGAAAATTACAAGTTTTTTGTTAGCAACTAAAAATTTATTTAAATAATCAAATTCTTATCAGGAACTACTCTAGCCACCCAATTACTTAGGGACTTCTAAAAGGCTCTAGGGAGCAAAACCTTTTAAAATTTGGCCTGTCCTTAACTATTATGCCCCATTTCCTATGAATTTTATTACTTCACATAGAAACGCCACCATTAAAAAAAAAAAATGTGGATTTCTTTAAGTTTAGAAGAGTCTCCTCAGTTCATCCTGCACACTGAAACATTGTGGGAAAAGGAGCTGCTTGCTCAGAGCATCAGAAGTAACCTGAGCCCCCAGAGGCTGATTTCCCAGCTGCACTGCAGGCACTGCATTTCTGCCAGGGAATGGAACACAACACTCAGCCTGGATTTTCAGCTCACACAGGAATCCAGGGAGCTCCTTCCACTGCAGCTGACTGCTCATTTATAGTTACTGCTCATTACTTGCACAATGGCACCAAGAGAATTATAATCCTCCTTCCCCAGATGCCCTTTCTTTTTCAACTCAACACTTGTGAACAGATTAAAAAAAATAAATTAAATATAATTATAGCTTCTTAATCTATACTGAGGCCAACAGGCCCAAACCTGAAACAAGTGCTGAAAATAAACATGGTGCTATTTGATTTAACTCAAATCAAGAAACCAAATTTTTATCCAATCAAAAGGCACTTTCAAGCCATAAAGTGCTGAACTAGATATAAGTGTGGCAATAGATACAAGTGTGGCACCTTTGTAAACAGAGAAACTGAGCACCCTTGTCTCTGATTATTTTGAAAGAAACTGAGAGGATCACAATGGCACCAACAAACAGGGGCTGAAAGATGTCTGAAGAGATCTTCTGGTTCACTATTCCGTCCCAGGGCCAATGAATATTTGCAATATTCTTGTTTAGTCTTCTTCTAAAGACCCCCAGAGATGGAACTCACAGCTTCTCCATCTACTTCTTCCCTACCCATCATGAGAGCATTTTTCTTCATGCTTCATCAGAATCATCTCTTCAACTTCATGGTTATCATACCACCATAAATTAAAAAATAGGTCCTTCCATTCACTTCAGAGACTTCTACATATTTGAAGATCATTTCTACATCTCTAATTAGCAGGTCCCTCTTCATGCTGTGAAAGAAAATACAAGTTTTTATGTCTTTTCCTCAGAGATTAATTTTTCAAGATTTGTTTTCTTTCTCTTTTTTTGGTTCCTCTTCACCAACTATTTCCCAACTTCTTCTGAAATTAAAGGCTTAAGAGGAGACACAGGACTCCAGCTGAAACTGGCTTGAGTGGTGAAACCTTTTCACAGACTCCTGGGCCATATTTATTTCCATATTAAACATACAGTAAAAATCATATATTATCAGCCTAGGACCTATAACTTCCAGATCCTTTTAAAATGCTTTTATTTAGCTGCCAGCCCATTCTTCATTCTACTTTTACTATTTGTTTCTACTTAAACGTATAACTTTGAGCAAGTCAGCACTAACTTGCATTCTATTATTTACACTCTTTTCCTGTGCATCTGGCTCTTTCATTTTAACCACGTCCTTTAGCATAGCTACAAGGCCCTTAACTAGAACCACCTCCAAATTCAATAATCTTGGTCTTTTGTGCCTGTTTAAGGGGCCAACAGGGGCACTGAAAGCAGAATGTGCAGGTGCTCACTCCACACCTCACTTACCAGCCCTCATCACCAAAAGATGAACGTGTTAACTCCACTCAAAACACACTTTTATCACAAGTGTTTCACACTTTTATCACAAGTGTTTGACTAAGTTTTAGGGATCAAGACCTCACAGAAATGGCTCTAAATATGCAGGTGTGAGGTCAGCCAGAAAGGCCTCAGATGAGCACAGGAAGGTACAGTAGACAGAAAAATGACCTGCTAAATAAAAGTGTCTGATTGATGTACAGCAGTTGTTTGAGCCTCGGTAATTCTTTGTGGCCCGTAAAAAGAGAAGATAAAACAGTGTAACACGAACCAAGGCCATCTGTGGATGGCTGGGGAGCATTCTCCACTTGTGAAAGTCGGGACTGAGAGGAAACTGAGCAAGATGTCACATGTATCAGCAGAAATTGAATACAGGACCCACAGCACAAAAGACACGAGACCACAGCTTGCTCTAAGAACTCCCAAACAAGAAATAAACACTGCTCATGTGGTCACACAGGTCTAAAAGGCTGAATTTGCAGGATTTCCTATAAAGTTGTTACTTCAGAAGATCCAGCATTAAAGACCAAAAGTTGTTACCTGGGCTAGACAAATTATAAGCCAAATACATTCACTATGCCTCTTCCAATGAAAGAATGAGAGAGATTGCACAAAACACGTAAAAAAGTTTATGACAGCAAAGTAGAAGGGGAGGTATGCTAAGGCAAGGTAGCTGAAAATATGCTGATGGCAGTACCACTGCAGATAAAAAAATCAATTGCATGCCATAAATACTTTGCCTACAGGAATCATAGAATTCTTAAGACTGGAAAAGAGTTTTAAGATTATCGAGTTCAAGCAGCACCACCACCATTTTCACCATACCACATCCGCACATTTTTTAAACTCAAGTTTCCTGGAACAATTCCAAATCAGCTGTAACTCCCAGTTCTAGAGAAAGAAAAGAAAACTTTTTTTTTTTTTTGGGTCAAAATGCATTCCATCACCTGCTTTAGCTTCTTCATTTTTAGTTTCCAAATCTTCTCTTTGGAATAGGCTCACTGATTGAATATGAAAGTGATATTGGAAAGTTGCTGGGAAGGTCTAAGCATCACTTACATGATCCAGTCATTACTGAGTCCTCTTCCAAGAAAAGGGCTTGAATTTTCCTTCTCATGTGTCACACAAAAAAATTCAGACTTTGGAGAACAATTTAATAGCTTTGATTTAAAATGGGGATACTCAGCAAAAGTATCAAAGGATCTGGCAAGAAATGTTGGTCAGTTGATGTTCTCCCCAGGTGTGCCTTTTCAGCACCAAGAATCTCCAACACAGCTAATTTTAACCCTAACCCCTCCAACTCCTGAAGCTGGTCAGCAAGCTGTGACTCAGAAATTTGTCACAAACACCATGGATCTCACCCTGGGCTGTGGAGAGGGGAGGAGCTGGGAAAAGAACCCTGGCAGTCAGTTAAAGTGGTGATTTGTGAGCTTTTTCAACAAGTCACCCGCCTCCGTGAGGAGACAGATTCTGTCATAACCCTCCTCTCTCCCTCAGCCACACGAACCACCTTCAGCTCCACCAATACTTGCATAGGATGCCTGTGGTAAAGATAATACTTGTATTGATGGGGAGGTTTAGGGACACGCTCAATGTGCTGCTTTTTGTGGTGGTTTAGAAGCTGAAAACAAGGAGGATGGCCAGCAGAGTCCAGGCAGTCAGCTTTACCACCAAGCAGCACCCAGACCTCAGCGCTGTGCTCCAACACCAGGAAATGCACACTGCATTCTGTCCCCAGCCTATCTGGAGATGACAATATTTACAAGTGCATGGTCTTTCCACCTCTGTAGCACTCTTTTTGGTCACTAGAATTATGGTCTGAGTCACAAGGAGTTGTATTATGATGAGTGATGAGTGAGCAGCTTACACAGTAAACATTTTTATTTGCATCTGACTGTTGAAGCAAAAATTTAATCTCTTGGCATGTAAGTGCTACCTCAGACACACACCCATCTCAATGTATCTGCATTTCCCTCAGTTACCTCAGAGGAGGAGGAGAGGGCTGGAACACAATTTCTGGATCTATAACTCTTGCCTTTCATCTGCAGGCAATTAGTAAATCAACAGCAGGATTTTTTATTTGCCATTGTTACTGGTTGCTCAAATGAAAGTAGCAGTCACTTGAAAAAAGCTGACAGTGCATACTCTGAAACTAAGCAAAGACAGAGCTAGGTAAATTTTGGTAGTTCTTAAACCAAATGATTTTTTAAACAAATATTTTTATTTTATTTGGATAATTTTTCTAAAAACTAATACTTATTTTTACTAATACTTTTTTTTCCCTCCAGACAGTTACATGTCTTAAAAGAATATATCCTTACAGAAGCCACAAGATTCACCTTCAATATCTTGAATTTAATGGCTACATCATGGGTTTGATCACCCTACCTGCTGCTGGCACAGGTTAAGAATCTCACCAGAAAAAAAAGAAAGGCATAAAACCAATGTACACCAATTTCAGGCCAGCCATCAGCTCTGTGCCACACAGTTTGCAGTGAATATTAGCATTTACGTTAATAATTTTGGGCTATAAATACATGTCTATGTACCAAAATATAGGTTGTACTGTTTTTATCTGGAATGGTATCTTCTAATTAAGGGTGGGTGGAGAGAGAAGAATGAAGGAACAGAATGACACAAAATTGTATGTGAACCCTCTAAGCCAAGTCCATTGGGAGAACAAAAGAATATTTGTTAAAAACCAGACCCTTCCAGGTGGTGGGGGTATCTCAAGTCCCTTAGTTTGCAAATGAAACTTTTAACAGATCCGCACTCAGGCCCTGTGGAGGAGCCCTGTATTAATTACCTGCAAAACCCTTCCAGTATTAATTACCTGCAAAACCCTTCCAGTATTAATTACCTGCAAAACCCTTCCAGTATTAATTACCTGCAAAACCCTTCCCACAGGCTGCCCAGCACTGCTTTATGGCTGTGCTGCTGGCCAAGCTGGGAATTTAAAAGCACGATGCTTATACACAAGGAGTTTGTGAATTTAAAAGCACGATGTTTATACACAATGAATTTGTGAATTTAAAAGCACGATGCTTATACACAAGGAGTTTGTGAATTTAAAAGCACGATGTTTATACACAAGGAGTTTGTGAATTTAAAAGCACGATGCTTATACACAAGGATCATCCCCTGCCCTCCCTCCTTGTCCACATGCTCTCAGGTTTTCCTGCCTCCACTTTGTCCATTCCTCTGGCCACTCTTGGCCCAGCATCTCCACAGGTCATGTGGACACCAATAAAGTCCACTGGAAAGAGCTGGAGTGTGGTGACACGTTATTTCAGTTCGATCCAAAAAACATTTTTTTTCCCCTTGCTGCTGTTGCAAGATGCCACTGTACACATTATGTTACAAGAATTCTGCTTAAAACCAGACCCTCCATTATAAGCATCTGAAAATAGCAGTTTGTATCTGTTGTTTTGCCTGCCTGGATCTCGTGATTTTGGTTTTTGTTTGCTGCCCTAACCCAGTCCAAGCCACAGATACCACACAAATCCAGCCTAGCCAGCCCTGCGACATCAAAACCCATCTGGGTCTCTGAAGTGATTTCTGCTAATGATGAAGTTTGAGCCAGCTCTGGCATACTTCACCAAGGCTTTATGGAAGTCTGCTGCAGTTATTCTCTGCTAAATGCCACATGTTACTCTGAAAGCAACTCATAATTTTATTATCAGCCAAAAAGCAACAGTTTATGATTGCAGGAACTGAAATCTTTATGTGCTGTAACAGTCAGTGCCAGACCCTGTGAGACATTGGGATTCTTGGACAGGAGGATTGATCAAGCAGCTTAGATTGTTTCAACTTTTTTGGTTTCTAAATCACTTGTCCAAGGAATTTGGGAGCAGACTGCTTAAAGTCCTCCTGGGAACAATGCAAGATCCCTCTCAGTCCTCCTCCCTTCCCCACCACGTGCTCACCCCTTTAAAGAGCTTGCAAGGAAAAGCAGCAGGGTTGATATTCTCCTTTATGTACCTGACATAAGGGGAATTACATGCAGCAGCAGCAGGAGCATTGTGAATTCCTGTAAAACCTCGTGCTCCATTTGAACACCGCGTCCTTGCTGAGCACAGCCCTCAAGCTGATGGCAGCAGACCTCGTTAACCTTTTTGTTAGCAAACATGTCTTCAGAGAAATGAAATTTCTGCAAGCAGGAGTGGCAGACACGACGTGTCCATAACCTCATTTAAATAGCAAATTAATATGTGAGCTCAAAATACATGTTTTTAAAGAGGTAATTGGCTTTAACTGCACAGAGCACAGGTTAAACTAAGAGTATAATGTTACCAGCAGCTACTTCCTGTATCCACTCACTTCCCATTTAATCCCCTCCACAGACACGCTCCAGAAATGTGAAAGTTTCCAGAATCTGATGCAAATATTTGGTAAATTAACTTCAGGATTCACAAGCTCTTATTAAAGACTGACACATTATTGATATTTTACACTTATTCAAGAAACAACCCAAAATAAATGCTCCTAATCACATTAGAATTGACAGATATTTTGTGTTTATACAGCTAGTAAAAACCCAAGAGAGCATTTGTCTTCATGTGTGCATACATATAGACAGGCAAGAATTTGCAGGAAAAGTACATACAGGTTAAAACAGATTTTTAAAGAATAAGGAGAGCATGTACTTCTTTCATGACACACAAATCCATATTCTAATTTAAAAACCAGCCTATTCTGAGGCATCTAGGGATCCCATTCATGGATTTTTTCTAACACTGAAAAATAAATACTCAGATCATAAAAAAACCTAAAAGCTGACAAAAACAAAATGATTTTTTTCAACGCAATGAGAGAACTGCACAAACCTACTTTTAAAAAAAGGAAGACAAATACAATTTCATGCAGTTAATCTATGTCTGGGCAGTTCATCAACAAAATTAACAAAATTTACAGCCTTGCCTTTAAAAATAACCCCATCTTTTTAGCAGAGTAACAGGCACAGAAGAAAACCACCACCATTTTTACCCGAGACAAAGGCATCCCGAGAGGTCTCACACAGTTAGCCCGATGAAGAATCACTTAAGTGGAGATCTGGTGCAGAAAACTTTTCCCTTTAAAGCACAACATGGTAAACAAGAGCCTCTCCTCTCTTTTGCTATATGTTGTTCCCATGCAGGATTTGTTTTGTTGCACTGCAATCCCCGGAAGGCACGAGCACTTGCCAGAATCTATTGCCATTTGCTCAAAGTTTGATCCTAGAGTTTCATTTTTAAAGACAAAGACAGCTGATTTTCTCCCCCCTCCCTAAGCCTCCTCCTCCTACACCAAGGCACGTCTTTAATTCATCTCTCATGAAGAAACTCACACCATTTAAAGTCTGAGGCACTGAATGAGTTTCTTTTCGCCAAGCAGAGAATTCTCGCTGAGATTTTGCTAAATGTGCATTTGGAAAGAGCAAACAAAGCCCAGCAAATCACTTACCCTCTTTAGCCACGTGAAGTGCTTGTAAATATCAATCTCACCATCCATGCTTTGGGCCCATCTCAGCAGTCACATTCCCAGGGTTAAAAGGAACTTTTGGAAGCAAGCGCTCTGCTTTGTTCTACAGGATGTAGCTGTGATTTCTTCCCCTTTCAACCCTCAACTTCTGAAATTTTCAGTGCCTGGTCATATTTTAAGCAGAATCCCCTGCCCCTGTCCCACCAGGCTTATCCCAAAGGCTTCTCACAGATGTATATATAACACACAACTGTATAAACTTCAGGCTCCCCCCCCCAAACATCTGGTTTTTTTAAACAGCAGATCGGTTTGCAGCAAGAACAATGCAAGCCTAAAAACTTTAAAAAGATAACTTGCTAAATGATCTTTAAAAAAGGATCTTTCAAGAACAGCATCAATCTGCAGGAACAGTTCCCCTTTAATGCTGAATAACAAGCTAAAAATTATTAAGCTGTCACTGAGAAACTATTCTCAAGTAGTGCTTTCTCTGGCTTTCTGTTTCAAGAGTGGCTGGAACTCATTACCAAAGACCCCCTATTTCCTGTCTCTGTTCTGCTCCCTGTTTATCCTAACACGACTCAGCCTTCTCAATTTATTTCAGGCTCAGACTAAACCTAAAAATAAGTTCTGCTCTTTGAATTACTTGCCTGTCCTCTCAAAAGACATTATAAAAGGGGAGGAATTCAAGGACGAGCCTGTGAATAAGATAATGATCCCATAAATACTGCTATTGCCAAAGAGGCGATTTTCCGTCCTCACAGAAGATGATGATACCCTTCCAAGATATTTGTCTGCTCCTGCTGAAGCTGAAATCTCACAGCATGGCAACTTTTCAAACTTGCAACACAAGATAAATACGTGTGCAATGCAACGCTCTGGCAAGAAGGGAGGTTTAAAGTGTTGCCTGTTATTGCGGTGTCCTCTAGTGCCTCCACACAGCAGTTATCCAGAACTCCTAATTTTTCCCAATACAACTCCAGTTTCCAGTGTTGTTTCTCCCCCCAGTTCAAAGTGGCTTTGGCCTTAAACCAGGCAGCTGATTGTTACACACACAAGGACAACTGCTTGGCAATGCCTGCTCAGAGCCAAAGGCAGCTGCCCCCGTGGAACCTTTGTGATCATCTCAGAACGTTTCCTTGTCTCCTCACTGCCTTCAGATCCTACAGCCAGACTGACCCTGGGCTTAGGGAGCCATCATCCAGCAGCTGGGAAGAACCAGTGCCAGAGCTGCCTGTGGCACTAATGTTACACACAAAGCACTCAAAGTCTGGAGCTGTAGAAAGCCTTTCCTACAGGGACCAGCCTCACTCAGCACCCACCCACATTCCAGACTGGGGAAGCCACAGATATGTGACAAAATTTTTTCAAGGGAATGTGGGTTTGTAATATTTCAACCATTCTTGGTCCTTTTGACCTGATGGAGCTCTTTTGAGAACCTCCTACAACAAAAGGTAAGAGGGAAGGATATAAACCTGGACTTTCGGTTCCCTTCATGTATTTATTATCTGTTCTTACCTAAAGTCACATGACAAGAAAAACATGTCAATTTTTTCTGTCTCTGCTACAAGGCTTCTAGAGGGGCTGGGATATCTAAAATCACCAGTAAATGTGAGGACAAAAGACCTGCCTGTTTCCAAAAGCAATGCTACAAGACAAATCGGACATGGGTTATCTTGCTTGGGTTACCTTGCTTGCCCTGAGCATAGAATATACTTGTTTTATACTGTCTGAAAGTGGATGAGAGCAGTTATTCCTGAATAGCTTATACTATCTGGAAAAAAATCTTAATGCATCATCAACAGTGCATTAAAAAAAAATAATTACTTAATAGAGTACATTTCCCTGTGCATGCCAGCTGACATGTCATGGCTGACAAGCTGGAGACTGAACAGGGGTTGTCTTGACATTAAACAAGAATGCCCGACAGTATAAAGCATTTTTTCCCCAAAAGCCTTGTTATCTAATTATGGAGATTAGAAAAGACATCCAACTTTATCTCACAACTTGCATATCCCATAATACCACCTTAAAGTTCCACATTTCATCCATTTCAAAGCATCAGCTCCAAGATTCCCATTTCAGTCTTATTCAGGGAAGAAGGAAATGCCTCTCTTCAAACACTTCACCTCACTTTATCAGCTAATGATTGTGGTTTTAATTTTTAAAACTACAGAAAAACCGTGTTACTGAACTACCTAGTGCCCCAATGTGGCATCTGCATTTAGGGTAGTATCCATTTCCCCTTTGAAAAGCATTAAAAATGACAACATACCTTACTTCTACCTTGTCACTTGTGCTGGAGATCATGAGAAGGAGCCTTGGCTTCTGTTAGTCATTCTTCCTGATTAAAAGGTGAGTGTCTGAATTTTCTGCATCTTATCGGCCAGAATGTTGACAGCATACATTCCAGACAGTCACATGCTCTCTGGGAGCCTGTCACCTGCATTCTGAACTCCACATCCTGCTTGAGCTTTGGCCTGAAACTCTCAGAAACCAGCTGAATGCAAATCTGTTGCCTCAGATTTGGTTAGAATGCTTCTCCATTTCACTGGGAAAGCAGGTTAGCTTCCCTGGGCAGTGGGAAAATCAGGAAAACATGTTGCACTCTCAGCATTGCTTCATCAGGTTACCACTGCATGTTTTTCTTATTTTCAGGAAATTCATGTCTGTGTGAAGCTCTTCACTGAGCACCAGTTTCTGGTTCAGTGGAGAGCTAAAAACCAAAGAAGCAAAGCTCCCCCACTTCCACTCCAGAACCACCACCCTCAAGGGTCACCCCAGAGAGAGGCTGGTCCAGCTTTTGCTCTCTTGCCCCCATCAAATCGTCTGTTTTCTCTCCAGTGCTGTCCCCAAAAATAAAAGAACACACACATTATGGCGATACAAATGCAATGGAGGGCAGTAAAATATTTCAGGTTAGCAAAGTTTACATGCTCCATAAGCTGTGTGATAACCCATCAGGGTTTATTTGCCAGTTCCATACCTCCACAGAAAATTGCTGACTGCTGCCAGGCTTGATTGGACTAAAAACTCCATTTGCAGGACACCAAAGGTGCCAGCCCAAGAACTTTTAGCAATTTTATATTTTTGTGCTGTAAAGTAAAAAACAAAGCCGACTCACCTAAGTGGGCCATTGCTTTTAGTCAGCATGTCAAACACTTCAAACAAGGCTTGCAGCCTCTTTTAAATAGTAAACAAACGTGCTGCAAGAGCTTTGAAACTGAGAACAAGAACTCTTTAAATGATCAGCTACACTTCTCACGTCCCTCCATTTCACTGTGAAGAGACAAGAAATACCCAGAAATCCTCTTAGAGCAGTGGAAGGAAAGGCACTGTCTGGTGTTTTCTCTATTTTACCACACTGAGCAGAAGAAGCACAGACCTGTTTGCTTTTCCACCACTTTTCCCCCTTTCTCCCACCCAGCTAGGGCCCTATGGACACAAAAAATTATATTTAGTAGCACCGTTTTAGCAATTTTACATTTTGTTTGTGATAAAATGTAGGTTTTGGTGCAGCACAAATGCAAATGGTCACTCTTGTTCTTCTATTGTCTCAGAATCTCTTTGTAAATTAAAGAGCAAGGGAATAGGAGGAGTCAGAGCAGTCATCCAGGTGTTCCTTTGGATCAGTAACTTCTAGATTGTTCTGGTTTCAGTAAAAGAACTTACACTTGCTCTCTTAGGCCAGGAAATGAAGTGTCCAGGTTTGCATCCTCCCAGCCTCATCAGGGGAGCCCAGTGAGGATGGCCATGCTACAAAAATTTACTAATCCCCAAGAATTATTATGTTAATTGTTAACAATGAATTGAATATATTAAAAATTAATAATATTCATACTATTAAATCAATATTATTAAGCAATAAATTAATTAATAGTAATATTACTTAACAAAATATTATTTAGGTAATATTATTAATTAAATTATTATTATTGTTATAATTATTATCATTATTAGTAGTTATTATTCTCAACTTTTCCTACATCTCTTCCTCTGCATATGTTTTTTTTTAACTCTGTTTTTCCCCCCAGTCCTAGTGTCTGGGCTGCTTTGGAAACAAAGGGATTATGGCCAGATTTTAAATGAGAAAATGTTTTCAGTGTTCCAATTCACACATGTTATTCTCATGGTGCAGAAAAATGTGAGGGCTGCAGAGTGAAAAAAGAGAGAGAAAATATGGGAATAGTTGTGTATAGAGAAACTCAGGCTATTTGTGTAGAAGACAATGGAGGAAGAAATCCCTTTTTCAAGGCAAAAATCACTTCAGGAATCTAGATGAAGTACTTCCAGCAAGAAAATTTGTCTTAGAGTATTGATTGTGACTGACTGATAATGTCTACGTGACAGAGAAAGGAGAAACTCTTGGAACAAAATTAAATAAATACACTGCATTCTGTAGATGAGCATGCTTGCTTTGCTTATGCTTGTGATAATTAAAAAAATTAAATAGTATCCTGGGAAACAGACAAGAAATAACATTTTGCAGATGCGCAAACAAATAATCCTTTCCCAGCGTAAGACACACTCAATCCTAAGGCCTGAACTTGCTGATGGAAATCAAGGATCAGCCTTGGCTCAGGCTTTTTTTTTCTTTTAACGTAAGAAACCTGATTTCTCTGTTTTCACACAAAATCTAAAAAATATTTCCTACTTAGCAGAGCATCAGCATCACTACAAGCACTTCCCCAGTTATTTGCAGAGTACACTGGTATGTAAAGAAAATAAAGATATTTTTTTTCATCCTACCACGCAACACATTGCAATAAGTCAGGTTTAGTTTCCTGTCTCAAATGCTTCAAAGCACTGCTGAAACTACTAAAGCTGCAACAAATGAGGATGTGGGACACTCCAAACAGGATATTTACCAAATATTTGCATACACACCAATACAATACCAGGTAACAGTTTGCCTCTCCTCTCTATGACGCACATCAGATTTTTCTTTTCTAAATTTCAGAATGGAAAAAATAGTAAAAAAAATGCCCCAAAATAGAATAAACTGCAGATACACCATTAAAAGTCCTTATTTCTGATAAGGAATAGACAAATATTCTTTTCTTTTTTTTTTTTTTAAGCATTTCATTACTGAGGAAAATTAAGCCTATTGTTTCCAACTTCTGGAAAAGAACAGGATGCCAACATGTTTAGAAAATTTGTCCAAAATAAGTGGGTTTTTTTCCTATTTTTGAATGGTCACAAAAGCTGAAAAAAATATTTAGTTTCGTGTTATTAGCATAACTAATCCAAAAGAGAATGAAATAACTTTGTTGTGGATACAATATTGCTATGTTTGTCATAACTAATAAAATTTAGCAAGTTTCAATAGGTCAGCCTATCCATCCAAATTGTGTGAAATGTGAATAGGGTTTATATAGAGAAATACTTCAAAGTTATGCCCTTCTTCTATTATACAAATAATGCCTCCAAATTAATACAGGGACTTTTTAAAATGAAATTTTGTCTTCAGTTTCTCTACATAACCTCTACACCTTTTCTGTCAACATAATTGTTTAAGGAAACAATTCCCTCTTACCAATCCCTCTGTTAATTACTGCATGAAAAACATTTTCCAATGTTTCCTGTAGCCCCACTTGAAAAATGCATTTATACACCAATGTTTGCTAAATGAATACATTGTGTAACATTTAAATCAGTGAAAAGTATGCAGCTGGAGATGGTAGTGAGGGATCAGAGGGTGAGATGGAAAAGGGGCTCCATGAATAGCATCAGACACAAAAGGAAAGATGAATTAATGGGATGTTCAGCCACCTACTGCAAAGGAAGGCACTGAAGCCAAGAGCTGAACGAGACTTGTACAAATGGAACTGAATAAAGTGTATTTTTGAAGGACAACTTGCAATTTCTGTACAAAATCCTGGTTTCACACAGAGTATTTCACTGACAGCATCAAGGTGTGCATAGGCCACGTAGCTGAGGATTGCACTGGAGGGCAAACTTCATAGATGTCAGCAGAGTGCCTTGAAATCTTGGGAAACTATAATAAAATACAGTTATTTTATAATATTTATGATATTCCTGTTATAGCAGGAACATCACCTGTCTTCCATGTGTACTCTCAGCCTCAGGCCATAACTCAATCCTGTTTAAGCACTTCTGCTCACTGCAGTTTAGGGTGGCTCTGTTAAACATTACTGATCCTTACAAGGGTGAAAGAAAATGACATTTTGAGAAAGAGATCTTAATCAGTCCTATCCACTGCAAAACTCTTTTAAACTTCTATCAGTTCTTCACATAGAGGAGACCTTACTTTTTCTGAGAGCTGCTGCAGTGAGCAGTCATGGTCAGAGGTGATGGGGTTGGTTCCCAGACAAAGCAACCACAGAACTTTGGCAAAATCAGGTCTGGTTTAGAAAAGTTCCATGTAAGCCCTGTGCACCAGCAGTTCCACTGCCTCCAGGGCATTCTCTGGCTTTCCTAAATGGCTGAACCCATGAAGGGCACCTCTCTGCTGGCTCTGGGGCCCTGTGAATTGCTCTGAAACACCTGGGGAGCCCCTGAGAGGAGCAGAATTTCCAGTTCAGGCCTTCCTTGCATCATCAGTTCACCGAGAGGGAGGACTGGGATATTCAGCTTTCAGCTCCGAGTCCTTCTCAGGAAACAGAGCCCATCTCATGTTTCAAGCTGGCAAAAATAAACACGAATGCTTATGGAGTGACTGCTTTTCTACAGTGTCCCAAGCAGGCTCTGCTGCTCCCTTTTCAATCCAACATGTGTTGGTATCCCTTGGCAGTGGGGAGATGCAGCTATAAATATCTCCATCAGGACTCCCAGCAGCTGAGTTCTGCAGTCAGATCTCCCAGCAGATAAATGACTTTAACTGGTGCTGCTCAGAATACATTCCCTTCCCACTCAGCTGTTGCTGAAAAATGCTATTGATACTTTTATAAAAGCCTGTTTTCAAGTGCCTGCAAGTGCCCTGAATTCAGTCATTTTCTGCCTCTCCTCTGGATGGTAATCCTGTGAAATGAATCTTGGACAAAAGTGAAATAGAGAGGCCAGTGATTAGGTTTCAGCAGAGCACTTTAACACATGCTTAAAATAAAACTTTGAAGTGACTTCCAAACTCCACAAGCTCCATCGAGTCACAATTCTGAACTGGGCTCTAGTGTTTTCACTCAAGTCTTTGGTAAGATACTGGGGAAAAATATTCCTTGATTTTAACCCACAGTGGAAACAGTCTCTTTTGAACATTAATTATGAGCTACTAGCAACCAAGACTGTAAAGAATTTATCCTGTTTCTTGCTAAAAAGTCTCTGGTTTTACCACTAAAGAACGGATCCTCAAAAGAAACAAAGCTCAGCACATATCATAAGGCAAGCCACATTTATAAAAAATTGCCTCCACCACATGTTCCTCTACTATTTCTTCTGCTCTTCTCTCCATTTCCTCAAACTGAGAATATTTAGAAATATTTTCAGAGTCAGGCTTCCAAAAAACCTTTGAATAATCAGGAAAACACTAATGAGGAGTTTTCAAGAATTGGCATTTTAAGGCTCGTTCTAAAGCTACGTGATGGAGTGGTTTGCTTTAAGTATAGATGTTCCACTAGGAGGAAGATGATGTTTTGCAATCCTGAAAATGAGGCTTAAGGCCCATTGTAAGTACACAAGTGTTCCTCTTTAGTTAAAAAAGGATTGCATAAAGGTGGATAGAATAAAACCCAGAATGAACAGTGTGGAAATTCATTTAGAGTTATGAAATTGTAACTAAATACATCCTCTTGTAGCTCACAAAGCCAAATTGTCACTGCAGCAGTTAATTTTTAATGCTGAAATTACTATCTGCTTTGTGACAGGTCACATGGTCACTGGCAATACTGAAATATTTAACAAGAAACATGGATACTCTCCACGAATTTGTTTTGTACAAACTCTCCCAGATAATCCCTAGGACTTTGTGCTGTTTTTAAGGCCAAAGAATTTACAATCATAAAGCCATGTAAAACACTTCAGGCATTCTCTTCAAGGAAAAAGTTTTTAATACAATTCTTAAGTACTTAAAAGTCTATAATAATCACTTTTTCTGCCATTTTAGGTATGCCAAAAGATTTGTGCAACTATAAAATCCTCATTCTACGAGACCCAGAATCTTTCTAAATTCAGTGATAACTTTGTCAAGCCTATTTCATCTATCTCAAGGCAGGGACAGCACGGTTACTGTGTCCAGTTATTCTGTAAACTCGGGAACCTGAATTGTTCATAGATCCCAGACCACAGAAATGGGGAGGAAAAAAAAAAAAAGGCCTTTTCAGAAAGAACACCTTTAATTCAACAGATTCTGTGCCCTGATCTTAGAGGAAACACCAAACCACTCTTGGCTACATTAGAAAAAGGAATTCAGCAGCTACTCTCCAAAGAGTTAACAGGGAAGGTAATACCAGGTATGAAACATGAGGCCTAAAGTTTTCCTATTCTAGACATCTCTAAATTTTTCCACATCTTTGGTATTCACACCTAGGGCAGACTGGACAAAGAATATTAAAGTTACCATTGGTTTAAAAAAAAAATAAAATAACAATTAAATTAATCTGAGACATCACTTGGTGACATTTGATGCCTGATAAATTCCAGAGTTTGGTGCTATGGACCCGAAGGCAGGTGAGACCAGCTGTAGTGTCTATAAACAGCAAAGAAACTTCCTGACTTGATCAGTAATAAGCTCATGGGCTTCAAAGCTGGCCAAGGGCTAAACTCCACAGCCTTTATTTATTTATTTGGAGGTACAGTTCAGCACGTTAAGTGGCAATTCCCAAAGCTGCAAAGCTTCTTGAGTTATGAGGCCAAGGGGCAATTTTCTGCAGAGGTTATTTTCCCCATGCAGGTCGAGCTGATCTCTGGGTTCTGGATGTTATCCCAATAAAACCAGCCCAAAGAACATCCAGCCACTTCCTGCCTTTGAGCTGCAATCCCAAACCCTGCTGTGTGGCAAACAGAGCAGGGACACCCACCCTGGCCCTCAGAGAGCTCTCAGGGCTGCATTAGCTATGGAGATGGCTAATGCAGAAGGAGCACACCAGACAACCACTGGGACTTTTACCCTGGAATTTGCTCAAACCCAAATGCTGGCAGTCAAATGCTGCTGTTTGATAACATCCAGCAGGAATGAGCCTCCAGTCCTCCTTCTGACTTCCCTCTCTGTGGTTCCCCAGCAAAGCACCACAGGGCAGTGGCAAAACACACATTCAAATTATTTTCATTAGGCACATTGTTTGTATTCTTGATTAGCCATGGCAGCTGAAATGATTTTTGAAATAATTTTCGACCACACACTGAAGTGAAGGAGAACAACACAGTTTTTTGAAAGAAGCATTATTTGCTTTTAAAAACATGGAATGGCTTTCTGTATCTTTAGCTTCTAATGGGTGCCTAATCAGGATAAGTTGGGAATATTTTTGTTGTCCATTTGAGGAAAATGTTAGAAACAGAGCAATTGCTGTAGCCTCTGAAGCTATTCAGTGACATGCTAGAGCAGCTCTCCAGCTGCAAAGGAAGGTGCATGGACCCCAAAAATAAACAGATGTGGAATTAATCACTCACAAAAGAAAACCCCTCTCCGTTTATAGCTGTTATTTAACCTGTAACAGCTCAAAACAATAAAATCTCAAAGGAATTATTTCACCATGACTGTTTGCTGCATGCATTTTACATAGAATGTTGGTTGCAATTCAGATACTGCTACTGATATTAAGCAATCTTTTATGTAACTTTTCAGTTGAATACAACAATTAAAATACACTCCAGTTATTAGCCTACACTTTAGCAGAATGCTTAGAAGAGACAGTGGAGAATGTGCCAATCTGAGTGGGTTTTTTTAATGATACTCCAGCATTTCATGGAGTAATGATCACCAAGCTGCCTTTGAGGCTCCCAGTGAGAATGGATTCACTGAGATGCAGAGATCTCATTCTTCAGAACTCACTACCTCAGCTATCCTGGCATATGACACATCTTAAGTGTCATGTTTCATAGCTCTGGGCTGGAATGAAGGAAATTTCAGTGTGGGACACAACTATGAAACACATCTTTCATTTCACTTAATGAGTTGAATTTTATCAGTTTTCTTCCACAGAAATTATACGCATGCTTGCAAATTTTATTTGCATTTAAAAAAAAATTCAAGAAAGGTCTTCAAATACATAAGATTACCATCCATTTTCAAATAACAGTCACAGCAGCTGTGTACTACCCTCTCTTGATGCAGAACAGTGCAGAATATTTTAAAACCAGTTCTCTCTCCATGCTGCACTAGAGATACTCCAAACACTTTCCCTGTTTTCTTGGTTCTGAATCCAGACTACCCAATTGCTTTGTCAAATGCATACTACTCTTGATACAGGTCCAATTTTATTGTGAACAACACTGAAAATCTGGCTTTTATGCACTAAACGCATCTCTTAGCTATCATAAAGACTAGAACAATCATTAAAGTTTCTGCTGAGGCAAGCATTTGGTAAGAGCTGGCCTGAGGATATTTAAATCCAAAATCTAACACTGTAAATGCAAATTAAACACTGCCTACACCTTTAGCTTTCAAAACTGGGACCAAATTCTCATTCCTTTCTCTCACGTGGGCCCAAACAGGATTTTCCAGCCCCAGACCTGCGCTCTGTGAAGAATGCCAAGGAGCCAGCAGCTGACAAGCTCAAACCAACAAAGCCAGCTGGGGTTACAGCAGCACTGGCAGCCCCAGCAGATCATAAACACCAGAGCAGGGGCCACAGGCAAGCTTCCACGAGAGTCACAGGCACTGGCACAGCCAGAAGGAAAACCACTAATCCAGGAAACTTTCTGGAGCTGGGGAAGCCACAGGGCGGTTTTACTCATGAGGATCCCACCAGTCCCTGGCAGTGGCAGGTTTGGAGAAGGGGAATCTTGTGTTTCTCTTCCTTTACACCCAGGGAGTCTCTTCTTTTGAGGTCTACCTGCTCACCTGGTAAACCTCAGCCTTTTCCAGTACAGTCAGAGGTTTATTCCCCATCTATCCCAACAGGAACGTCCCCCCTTCAGAATCAGAGGCTGTCCTGCATTTTCCCCCCTGCCTGGTGGACAGGGTGCTTTGGAGATTTGTAATACGGATAACAAAGGCAATGCAGCAAGGAAAGGGAAATGAGGATCATCCAGTCTGGATCTGTCCCTTCAACAGACAATGCCACTCTATTCTAAACTGACAGTTTACAAGTTAGAAGTTTTGTAAGTAGTCATAAATTTGCTATCTCCAGTAAAAAGTGAAATAAAGCGAAGAAAATTAAAAAAAAAACAACGACAGAAATGGGAACTTTTTTGTACTTCATTTTTACTATCTCTTCTCTCCCCAAAGGACAAAGTAAGGTCTTTTATCTTTTTCTACTTGTATATCTGCATTGCTTTAGAAATCAGTACATAAAGCAGCGATATCCTCAGCTGTTATTGCTCACCATCCCCTGCAGTTCTTTAAGTATGCAGATTTCAGTTTTTATGGAAATGATTTAAGCATGGAAATACTCAACCCAACCCTGTGTGCAGGCAAAATGGAAAGGCTCAATAACCACTCACCAGGTTCTCCTCAAACCACTCCCTCAGACACAGTGCTGTGGCCCCTGGGATCTGGTTCCTCAGAGCTTCTTTCTCCTGAGGGTCCTCCAGCATCTCCAGGGCCATCTTCAGATCCTCCAGGAGGTGCAAAATCTGAAATGTGCCCAGGTACACCGATGGAGCAGGTGACACAATATCATAGCCACCGTTAGCATACTCTGTGGCTGACTTTGTGCCTAGAGAAAAACAAAGTGAGGAGAGACAATAATGTCATATAATTGCTTTGGAGGTGGCAAATTAATTTTATACCCACCTTTGTAGGTGCTGCATGCTACAATATTTGGACTTCAGACTGACAAGTTTCACTCCAGGCTGAAAAACCTTCATTTCAGGCTTAGAAATACCTGAATTAGTCTCTAGAGAAATCGTGAAATCTGGAGAACCAAATGCAAGAGGTTTGTACATGCGTATCAAAGAAGATTTTTGACCTAGATCACGTTTGCAGTGCCCAAATTATGAATCCCACAGCTTATCCCAAATCACCTGTAGTTTTCCAGAGTTGCCATGAGATGTCACTAACTTCTCAGCTACACCACTGAAAGTCCCACACTGCACAGTAATGAGTGACTGATGCAGCTCTCTGACAATGAACTGGGATCAAAATAGATCATGTTACCAGATCTAGAAAAACATAAGTGACCATGAGCAGGTTTAGAACCCTCCTACAGAGAACAACACCCCAAAATTCAGCAATAAAAATAGCAAATGAAACTTTTCTAGCTTTATAAATTACAAAAAGCTCTTTAAATTGCATTGTCTCTCTCCTTCCAGTCCTCCAACACCATTATTATTTTTCTCAACCATAATGGGCAAAATAACCCCATAACTCACTTATGGAAGTATTATAAATAATACAAATTCTAATTTCTCCAAAACTTATTTTCTTAGTTGCCTGTGTGTTTCAATAAGAGGCACACTAAAATAAGCCCTCTTTTCTCAGTCCTGAATTTCAGACCTTAATTTAATTTAATATGCCTCTGTGTCTTTAAGAAGCAGTCAGGTAGAAAATTTCTATTTGCTCTACTTTTAAAACTTTTTATTTACAATTCATTGCCTCATGTACACAATAGATTGTACACATGTCATCACTCATGTTCTCTCTGGCATAAAAAAATCCCAGTTTCCCTTCTTATTTGATGTAATGGGAGATTTTTTTGGGTTTTTGATCATTCACATTGTACTGGCTCCACACAGCATTCAGTATTCATTAGAAGACTACATAATTGATGCACACAAGGGGATTTTAATAATCTCCTTGCTGTTATTCTTTTTAATCCTGTATTTAACATAGTTTATGTGTTAGTAACGAAGGGAACAAAAATCTTGGACTATGCCCTTCTAAGTTTATTTTTCCCCTGAGCAGATGTATCTAATGTGATGTAAAAATGTATAAGGAATTCAGATTTTCTTCTTAAATGCACAGTAGCTCACATTAATCAGTGTTAGTTTGCCTGCTGTGGTCATTTATCTACCATGATCTGGGCATTGCAAACCGTGTTTGAACCCAGTGTTCCATTTTACCTGCAGCCTGATACACATCTCACGAATACACCAGCACTGGGGGTCCTAGGACACAGAAATAACTAAAGCAGCTTTTAATCAAACTGCTAATTGATCATTTAATGCCAGTATTATTCCCCATGTCAACCAGTTTTTGAACAAAGACAATATTTGGTCTCTCATTTAGTGAACGCTCAATTTCACTCACAGTTTTTGGAAAAATTAAAATAATATTAACCAGGTTTTCTCCAAAAACCCTTTCAACCACCCAAAGTAGTCTGTCATGTCTTTGCAAAAAATTGTGTGGCTTGAATTCTACCATACAATCCATGCGGGTTTTTTTTTTTTACTATTTTAAATAATGAGCAGTCCTTCCTGGAAATTTTTCAAGGCTGTGTAGTAGGATTTTTCTTTTTTTATTTTGGTAAAGCAACAGTCATTGTCACTACCGGAGCATTTCATATTACCTCCTAATCTCTTTTCTGACTCAGAATGTTCTGTTTGATCCTGTTGACCCCTGCTGCTTCTGAGTTTATTTTAATACCTCAAGTGCAAGATCTCATCTCAATTTCTGGCCAAGACCATGTGCAAGATAAAGTTTCCTCAATATCCGGTGCTCCAAGGCTGCCACAGGAGCCAACCTCCCCCTGTAAACCAGCCTTGGCTTCCTGAATTACTTCCTCTTCAGGGGAGGATCAACTGTCTGCCCTGCAGGACCTGTGTTCTCTAACCCCTAAATGACATTTTCTCATGTGTTTCTATGCTCTCAGCTTGTTTCTGTATCCCCTAATGCAGACTAATATTAAACTATTAAACCATAAATAGCAGATTTCCAAATTGAGTAAGGGGCCATTTGGATCATATAACCAGGGCCCTTTTTTCATGCAGCCAGAGAGGTTTGTTACATTCTGAGAGATGCACACACAAACTGATAACACGACCCTGGCTTCTTAAGTAGCATTGATTCCCTGGTTTTTGTGACGTTTCTCACTCTTTTGGGAAACTCCATGCCAATATGGCCTTTTTGCTTAGCAAGCACTTTTCACCCTAGCAAATCAGACAGGATTCAAAGCTATTTCATAATCAGCTGTGATGGCCACCCCTTCAGTGAACTGGCAATTCAGAATATTTATGGAATGGGAGAAATTGAAAGGAGCATTCTGCTATGGATTTTCTCAAACTAGTTTTATGAATATTTTTTTATTTATAGACAAGAAACAAAACTCCACCCAATCCAAACAAAACCACATCAACTTACAGACCCACAACAAATACTTCAGGCGTGGAAAAAAAAAAAGCCAAGCTAAATGCAATTTAAAGAAGTTGTTCAGGAGCTCAGTTGGCTGTACTAGGTAGATTATACAGTCAAATAAACACCTCCCTCAAATGTACCACTGTGACTTCCTCCAGGACAGTATTGGTAACACCTTTGTTCAGCAGCCCAAGTGACTCACTGTGTATCACCCCGTGCCTCAATCCTTGCATTTTCCTAACTACAACACCCCTGGCAGCATCTGCTTTCCACAGCAAACCATCCCAGGTGATGCAGGAAAATTCAGTTGATGTTATATAATGTCAGTGATATTGTATTAATGATCATAATTATATATTAATATTATACATTGTGTGATATTAGTGATATTATATTAATTATATTATAATAATTCTAATTGTATCATGTCAGTGATAGTCACACATTTCATCGTGCCTTCATTTGATTTGCCTCTACCAAAACACCAGGGAAAACAACATCTACACACATGGACTGCCATGTTTAAGAAACTGATTTTATAAAGGATAAAATCTCTAAAGTGCTGGAGCACAGGCAGAGCCAGCCAGGAATTCTGTGATTTCCTGAGACTGGGCATGCTCCATGGGCATCCTTGAGTTATCCCAAGCTCTTCAACTGACAGCTCAGACTGGCAGAATTCTCTGCATCCTCACGTTTTGCAAAATGCTGAATTACTTTAAAGCTGGTTTGCTGTGGATTGCTAACGTGGTCCCTTCTATTCTCCTTGCTGCAATGGAAAATGGAGAACTCCTTTGAATGCAACAAATAATGCACTTTTGGTACTAGGGACAGAAATGCAGAAATACAGAGCCCAGCTCAGCACTTTAATTCAGAAAACTTCCTGATTTACTGCCAAAATTCAAACAAATCACAGGCTTGCTTCTCTTACTTGCTTTCCATGTAGTTTCATATTAAGTAGGATTGCACTGCTCACCAAAAGAACACACCCTGGAAAACAGAAGTGTGTAGGAGTAAATAATTGTATTTCTTTGCCTTGCTTTAAACCTTGACATCATTGTGCTGTAAAGTACACGAAGCTTTAGCACCAGACAGTAAGAATTTGGATGTTCTTGCAGATTAGTGAAAAGAAAAAGAAAAAGAGATGCCACACAACATTATTTGTTACCAGCATTCTCCACCATTAACAGCTCTCTATATCTGTGTAGCTCTATTATAAACAACTGAGGAGGGGAATAATGCAGTTCAAACATCAGAATTTTATCAATACTCAGGGAAAAATTATTAAAGTTTTGAACTCTTGCAAAAGGACTGACTTTTTTCTTGAGCAAGTCACAGCCTTCCTGTACCTCACTTCTTTTCCCAGGGGCAAACAGGACACAGGGGAATCTTTTGTCATGAAGTTTATATACTACCCAACACCATGGTTTCCTAGTGTGCTCCTGGAACACAATTATTCATCATGACTGTCCACTTTAGAAGAGCAGGGAAAAAAAAGAAAGAAAAGGAGAAAAAGTGTTGAAACTGAGACATTCCAAGTAGCTCCCTCCTGGCCTCCCCAAACAGTCAGTGCGTGAAGGAGCTTAAAGGCAGCTGCACATTAGATGTAGGCAGAAAGAATAAAATAAGTCATAAAACAAGCAAAACAACTTTTAAGTTACTCATTTCTCCCACCCTGACCGTGCAAGCACATTTTTCTCTCAGAGTCCCTTGCAATCAGCAGAATGGCTTCAAAGAAACATTCCTTTTGGGCAAATACATAACCCATTCAGAAACAGCACTGCCAGTAGCTTCCAAAATAAGTTACTAGGCACAAGTAAAGAAAGAGGTAAAAGCCCTCTCCTCAGCCCATGTTGTGTGCATTCATCCTTCACACAGCTTCACCTCTCCTAGCAGGAGATGTTGTGTCTGATCTCTCACTTTCCCTTGTATCTTAACTTCTGATCCCCTGCATGCAGCCTTTTCATCTCAACTTCTTCATTCTCAAACTGGCTGAGTTTGAAAAAAAAATTCCAGGTAATGTATAACTCAACCATCAGAGGTTAAAAAGAGATTTTCCTAAGAAAGCTGGCTCCTTTAGATCACAAATCAGCAAAAAACAACAAAAGCCCCCCAGCAAACACCAAAACCTACATCTATGCTGGATAAGGATGACTTTCTACAAAGCTGAAAATATTAATGAGTAACAATATTGACATCTGATCAACAGTGGTTAGAATAAAGTTACAAACATATCTTTCCTCTGGCCTTTCAGTCAATCATTACACTGCTAGAGAACACATTTTTACCTGAATTTTTACTCAGTGAGCATCTAGGTTGTCCAAGTTCTTCCTCTCTCCATCAAGATTACACAGTGCAATTTTCTTTGAAGCACAGTTTTCTTTTCCTCACGAAGACAGCCTTGAAAATGTGAATTTATGTAAACTAGCAGTGAGGGCTGGACAGGACACGTTTCAGCCTCCTGGTTCCTAAGCCTCCTGCAGAAGGAGTGAAGAGGGAGCTCACACAACCCTTCCTTCCCATACTGTGATGCAGAACACATCACAAACTGTGTGTTTTGAATCACAGCTCATATTAACTTCTCCCCAGATCTCTGCTTTTAGATCTTTAACTACAGGGGAAAAGTAACTATTAAGCTGGATTAGCAGGAAGCCCTAGGAAAAAATTTCCAAGCCTAAAAACACTAATGACCACATTCAGATGAGAGCTTCACGCAGCTCAGATGATTTTCAGCTGAGCTCTGCCTACAATCACACACGGAATCTTTCAGACAATTTCCAGGAACTGTCTATAATTTCTTATGCAAATTATAGGTGTAATTACTCAGATTTCTTTCCTACAAGCTTCTAGATGCTGAGCTGTGATGTGCAGCACTTTTAGGGACTGCACACACAGCTACAACAAAGAAAGTCTCTCCTACCCACAAACACAAGCTAAGCAGCCTGGTGGAAAAGAGGAGGATGGATTATGCAGCTGTGATGAAGGTTTGGGGCTAAGTCTCCATTGCACAGGAAAAACAGGATCAACACACTTATTAAAGAACAGAAATACTTGTAAGAATTTTCTATTTTTTTAAATGACGCATAAAAAGGGAGTGTATTTAGGGCCAGAGAAAGCATTAGTCTAAGTAAAACTGTTTTTAGCACAAAATCTGTAACTGTTTGTAATAAGCAGTAGTAAGATCATTCAGTTTGTGAGGAAGTGAAGGAAACTTGTTTCATTAAGATCACACAGTTTTCACTTTTAAAAAGACTCTCCAATCAATTTCATTAGCTTAAAGCAAGAAGTGAACAAGATAAAATTTTGAATTTAATGATACCAAACCCCTTTAAATTTAAATGTCAGCAATCTGTCCACTTGCCTGGTAAAGAACTGACTCACTCACGTACTGAAGAACAGATCACATCATACAAACTACAAAAGGACCTTTGTGTCAGATTTTCAGTCCCATGGGGTTTTGGCCATCATGGTTTAACTGCCTTTCTTTGCCACATGTTGTATCTGCAGCTATTTATGTTTCTGTTTCTTTCCAGTCCTTCCTCAAAACTCAGTAAAAACACCATTGATGTGTGGAGTTTATTTGGTATAATTGCAAATGCATTGCTGCAGTTTGCTAAGCTGGTGTAGGTGTCTAGGACACTACAACATTTCTGCTGTTTTATACAAAAAAAAACCCTATCTCTTGTCAGGAATAAAAAGTTTAAAGTAGCATATTTAAACTATAAGTTTTTTTCCATTCTGAATTAGTTTTAACTCCCATTTTCAAGAAAACTTCTAATTTTGTGGTTTCACTGGAAAGGCAGAAACACTTGCAAGGGAAGTTGAAGACCAAATAGGTCAGTAAATCAGTTTGACTTGGACCTTCAAAGGACCCTACAGCAAACAATTTTAAACACCTATTTTTTGGATAATAATTAAGTATTTATAGGAAAGATGCTCTCAGTGCTTTCAGCTCTGTAAGTTCCGCAGTTCTGCCCTGTTTGCAGAGGGAATCCCTCAGTCCTGCAAGCAGCACTGAGAGGCTCCCATTCCATCCTGTGCTCAGAGCCCCGTGATTCTGAGAAAGGCAGAAAGGGAAGCATGTCTGGGGACAGCTGTAGTGACCCCTTGCAAAGTGAAGCCCTCAAAATTGAGGAAATTCCAAAGGTCAGGTTGCTCTGGCAACCCTGGGGAAGGGATCAGCAGCCAGGGCTGCACAGGCACAAAGCAGCACGCAAGGTGCCCTGATTTTCACATGCTTTTAAAACAAAAATGCACATGGACACTTATGCAAAGTCTTAACCTGAAGGCTACAGCACGTGTAAAAGTCTTAATAAATAGCTGGTTATAGTACCAAATGGCTGTAATGGTTATTCAAGTGTGTACATCTGTTTTAGGTGCTGTTAACAAAATTAAAGGCAAGGCCACAGAGAGCTGGCATGAAAAATGATGAATTGAGTAAAGAGAAAAACAATGAACTGCTCTATTTTTAAATGTTTAAAATATTTTTAATTGCTATAAATAGGTTATTGTTGATATCTGAGGAATTAACTTTTCTGAAGTCAAGTATCTGAAAATAATTGTCAGCACCTTAAACAAATTTTAAGTGGTAAAAAAATAAAACCCCACAAATTATAAACCATAAATATTGTGTTCAGCTTTTTTATTTCCTCCTTTAATATCCTGGATATTTAGAGGTCACACACAATTTTTATCTTTCCTTTCCCCTCAAGCCCCCGTCATTCTTGACGGAAAGTTTTCAGGAACTGTTATGACAGGAATTTATGTATTCCTCTATCAAAGACCTTGTTTCAAGTAATTTTCTATGTAATTTCCTTTTTCCTATCTCTATTGCTGCAAGATCTATGCATCAACACACTGTAGTTAATGGTTAAAAAAAGCCACAATATTATAACTTCACAAATGCTCACCTTACTTCGTGCATAGCAGTAACAAGGTACATAAGTGCTCTAGGTATAATTTATCCTTTGTGCAGGAAAAAATAGCCTAAATCATTGATTGAAAAATAACAGAAAATAAAAAGGAAATGCACTAATCATAACTGAAGTATAGCCTTTTAACACAATTGTAATTTATTTAGAAAATGTAAGAAAACCACTGCAACTGTTGTTGTCCACTTACTCTGATCTTAATATTACTTAGAATTTAAATTGTTCTGTTGTGCTCATCATTATTTTAAGTAGTCAGTTCAGTGCTCTGAAGTGAAATTCCAAAGATTCCTATTATAAAGTTATTCACCTTTAACACAGAAACCAAACTTTGAGTTTGAAAGTGTCATGAACCTTGAATAGGACTTAAGTGATAAACATATAAAACTGTTTGGAAGTGAACAAATTGAAAAGAACAAAGAGAAGCTGTTTCCTAGCCATTCTAACAGTCCCAGCTGTGCCCATCAGCTGCATGTCACCCAGCATGGACTTCAACTGAGACCCACCAGCACCTCCCCAACACACAAAAATAGGATTAAGTGCTCTCTGTCTGGTCTGCACGATTTCAGTGCCTCCTGAACAGAACAGAGGTGTCCATCCTCCTCAGTTCAAGTGCTGTGAGACTGAATGAACGCTGTCATGACATGTGGCTATTCAGGGGTGAAGGATGAGGTCACCAGGAAATATTGTGATTTCCTTTTATTTATCTAGGAACTCAGTGAGAAGTTTGTTCCACAGAACCTAAAGCCCATCCAAAGGGGTTCAAGTGAGTGGCAGCGCTCTTTTTTTTTGTGCAGAAACCAAGTTCTAATCACTTATTAGAGGTGATTTAATAATCCCCACTAACTGCTCCTCCTTCAAATTCTGGCTGGTAAATCCCATGAGGAAAAGACATTAAACTTGAACTAGAAGCCTGTTTATCTCTGAAGTACAATTTCCTCTGGAGGCCCCTTTTCCAGCAGCGCTGGGTTTCTAACACAGCAGCCAAAGCCACGAGCTGGGCACCAACGTTCTGCCAGCTCAGGAGATGGCAATTCAAACATGAATACTCCTTGCTCACCTTTTTAATGGTATTTACTTTTTCATCTTTCCGTGCTAATAGTGAAGCATTGAAACAGACCCATGTGATTACACATGTAACTTTCTCATTGTTTTCCAGTGAGCAGTAATTGCAGGAGCTCTGGTTAAAAGGAAACTCAGTAATTACACTGATGACTTGGTGAATTTGAAGAGACTGTAGCAAACTATATTGTGAGAGGAGTTTTTAGATTTTACAATCAATGGTGATTAATCACAAAGGGAAATAATGGATTTACAAATTGATGATGGCGAGAAGCAGTTTGATATAAAATATTTGTAAAATAAAAACTGTATTAATTTGTTATGATACATCGCAAAGAAAAATAAACAAAATCTACAGTCCTATAAAGAAACACATCTTAACAAATGGGTACAAGTTGAATAAAAGGAGAAGTAATGACTTGGTTAAAGCTCAGAGGGAAACAATGCCAAAGTCACGCACCTCAAATGAAGAATGAGTAGATGGGTCTGAGATATGGTGCTTTTTTATAGAGGAAGCCTCTGTTTGGAGTGCAAGTCACTCCAGCTAATGGCTAAGTGATGTGCATTGACAATCACATTAGCCCTTTTTGCTATTTTAGCCAAATAAGGCTAATCATTTAGCGTGCCTAATTTATACAGCTCTGAGGGCGGGTTATCAGTACAGATGTACCGAGGCAGAAGAGACTTGGGAACACTGACCTATCTGTCAAATTTGATCAGGCCCAGTGAAATTCAATTTGTTAATCTTGCCTCACAATCCTCCCCTCATGCAGTCTGAGCACTAATAGGTTTTGTGCTGCAGTGAGACTTCTTGGCTGGATTAATCAGAATCATGCATGAGAGATGTTACCTCTTGGAGCAGGGGGTAGTGTCACAGACATAGTTTATGAAAAATCCTTTTGGTAGGATTTTTCTTCTGAGAAGCTTCAGCTTCTCCATGTTTTGCTGCTTTAGAATGTGATGTGGAGAATTGTTTACCCAGCATGTGAATTGTTTTTGCTTGATGACCAATGACAGCCACCTGTGTCAAGGCTGTGAGCAGTCACAAGATTTTATTATCATTCCTTTCTATTCCTTGCTAGCCTTCTGATGAAATCCTCTCTTCTATTCTTTTAGTATAGTTTTAATATTTCATTTTCTTTAATATAATATATATAATGAAATAATAAATCAGCCTTCTGAACCATGGAGTCAAGATTCTCATCTCTTCCCTCGTCCTGGCACCCTCAAACACCACCGCAGGGTAGGACTTCTAGAATTGGAAGGCTAAAATCACAAATCTGTAAATACTTGTGATATATATTTGCATATACCCAGTTCTGACCCTTAATGGCCACAATCCATATAATAATGGAATGAACAAAAGAAAAGAGGGCTGATTAAAGAGATAGGATGCTCCCTTTTTTGCATGCGTATTTATACATTTATACTCAAGCTTCAAAAGTTAAAAAATGTCAGAAATACATCTCTGGATTTCCCAATTCTCTAAAATGGGAGTAATGCTAACTTTGGGCCTAAAGATGAAGTTTCTGAGGCCAACAGAAGTGTGTGGCTCTGCCAGTACTCACTCAGGCCTCATTGCAAAAGAAAATGTCTTTTTTATCAGCTAGCTAAGTTTACCTAGATAAACTTAGGTCTTTGAATCCTGGAGATGTCCGTAGAATCTGGATCCAGTGAATTGAAATAGTACAAGCTCTTAAAAAAAGGACTTTTTGCTGGTTTCTGTCAACTCTAAGAGCAGCAACATTTGTACAGATGATTTTCCCCATATTTGAAGCTCTACCTGGATGGGATGTTTGACAACAAACCCAGATGTTTTCTGCATCAAAAATAATATTCAAATAATTTTGGCTTGGCGATTTGACCTTATCAATATGACAGCTGAACCTCTTTTTAAAGTGAGCTTGGAGAATCATTATCTGGACACGATTTCCCAGTTCTCTGCTGATTTGAGGCTTATCAGCTGTTGCAGACTCTGGGATGACATACAGTGTTTTAATGCTTGATAATTCTCTAATTTCACATGTGTTATTGATTGTGCATATTGTTTGAATAATTCCTAATTGCTGTCAGCTTCTTCTTCACTACATGCATTGATTTTCTGTGATGTTTCTCCATGCTTGTAACCAAAGGATGTCAGAAAGTTTTGGTACAGTATTACAGTCACCCTTTCAAAGGGGTTTTCTGCCTTGTAATTTCTCTCACCACCATACAGGACAAGAGGCCATTCCTGTTTTCCAGTCCCTGCCCAAACTGCATCCAGAAGCTTCCTGGATTGAATTAGGGAGAGTCAAACTGGAATTATCATTCTGTGCCTCAGTTTCAGACAAACTGGGATAACAGCTGCATCCAAGTATAGACTGCAGCAGGTCTACTTGGTCCTTCAGGCATGCCAGAATATTCAAGAAATTGTTCTGGAACACACAGAACATTGGCTAGAGGAGAATGACAACAGACTTGACCTGTCTTAAAAAGTTTTATCTATTCCTGGCAAAAGAAAACAATAAAGAAATAAGGTCAACAACCTTTCCAAACAACTGAGTTTTTCCCTAAGTATAGGAGCAAATCAGTATGTTTCTTTGTTAGTACAGGTAGCTATAACACTGAAATCATATGGGAAGCATTCAATTAACATCCATGAGGCTTGACAGATGCCCTGTCTGGGAAATATTTTGTTTCTTCTCCCATTAGATATTTTATATAAGCCTTTCAGCTTTCTCCACACAGCTACTGAACCAGAGTGTTAACAGTGAAATCTGCATGTCAGAGAACCTGATAAATTGGGAATAATTACTAAAAAGCAAACCAGACACAGTTAAATCTCAAGACAGTGTGGTGTAAACCAATGCATTGCTGTACCTGCAATGATGTCATCCATCTGCTCCAAAGCTGCTTCCAGCATATGACTGGCATCAGAAGCCATCCTCTGGGATTTCTTCAATCTTTACTCCCTCTACTGAAAAGACAGAATAAACCATATGTATTACACCAAATAGCCTGATGGCAAAGTATATGTCACTGTCACATTATGCATTAGGCTACACAAACCAAATCCATGCTACAGCTTAGTAATGCAGCCTCTAGTGATACAAAAATACAGCCCAATGACAAGAAAACTACAAAAAACTGTTCCTGTTTTTGATAGATGACTTGGGAGTTCTGATTCATTTTTTTGGAAGAGATTTTACTAAAACAGTCAAATGCAAATTTAAAAAATCCCAAAGAATTTCAAATACTGGAAGCCCAAGGTTCTCCTGCTCCTCATCCTCAACAATGGTTTCCTAGATTCCAAGTTCAGTGCATTTCAGCCTTCTACTATGTGGGGAATAAAAGAGGATTGACTAAGGTTCAATGAAGGAATGAAGACACGGAGCAGAACAAGTCTTTCCTACAAGCAGAAATCTGTAGGAAGTCTGCTTTTTGATTTTTGCCTTAGGAGTAAAGAAAATTCTGAAATATTCAGTCTTTTCTCCATCACCATCTCTTTCATGACACCAAAAATCCCATTTTTTCTGTTCAAATAACCAAAATGCCCCAGGTATTTGGTTATTAGTTGTGATGGTGTTCACAGGGGTCCCAGGATGAGGGAAGAGACGAGGATCTGACTCCATGTTTCAGAAGGCTGATTTATTATTTTATGATATATATTATATTAAAATACACTAAAAGAAGAGAAGCAAGGATTTCATCAGAAGGCTAGCTAAGCTAAGAATAGAATAGCAAAGAATGATAACAAAGGTTTGTGGCACGGTTCTCTGTCCAATCCAGCTGACTGTGATTGGCCATTAATTACAAACAACCACATGAGACCAATCCCAGATGCACCTGTTGCATTCCACAGCAGCAGATAACCATTGTTTGCATTTTGTTCCTGAGGCCTCTCAGCTTCTCAGGAGGAAAAACCCCAAGGAAAGGATTTTCCATAAAAGATGTCTGTGACTATTAGTAAGTTCTCTGAATTTACTGCTGCTACTATAAAACAGGATTAAATACACTCGTGTTCATTAAATACATTCACCTGACACCAGGGATAACAAAAAAAAAAAAAAAAAAAAACAAAAAAAACCTTCCAGAATGAGTCCCTGCCTGTGAGCTGGTGCTGCTGGACTCTAAGCCAAGCAGCAGCTGCTGCTGCCAACAGATGACATTTCAAAGGGGAGAAGAATTTATGCAGTCCATTTCACTGCCAGTGAACAAATCCCCTTTTGCACATCCCTTCATGGCTGCAGCACGAGAGCAGTGCCCACACAGAGAGGAAACAGGGCTGGCTGCTGTGCATGTGGCTCACAGGGCTCCAGCACAGCTCACTGCACCCACAGAGCCCACAAAGGCTCACAGTATTTTGATTTCTTCTCCATGAAGGCTGCAATTCAGTCTCCCAGCATTCAGTAATTTTTTTTTCACAGTGAGCTGTAAGAGCTGTGGTTGAAAACTGTTCCATTTTAGCAGCTATCACCAAAGACACCAGTCTGACAATGGACAGGTATCCTTCAAATAACCCAGGTTGTGGGTAGGTGTAAATGCAATGGGCCTGTGGTTCCAATGCCACTGAAATGCCACAAATATGTGTTTATCATGGGATTACTTGTGCTAAGAATTCAAGTAGTTTTGAATTGAAATAAATATTGCAATGAAAATTTGTACCATCCAACGAAAATTTTCTTTTGAAAACCAAGAATCTTAAGAAATGGGTTTCTTCTTCAAAGAGAGCTAATTTATTAAGAACCTCTGTTCCTGATATTGATTCCAGTCAATGTAGATAACCCCAGGACCCAGAGAGACAGAAGCAGGAATGAGTCAGGAACTGCAGCAGTCTCATTTGAGCTCTGCCATTTACACCTTGTCACAGTGGGTAAGCCACGATTTAACTTCACATCACATTGATCTGAAGAGCAGGGTGAGAATGCCTCATCCTCACTGTCACCCAAGGCTCAGATTAACAGAAATGAATCAGTGGGTTTGGTCCCTCAGTTTTTTTGTCAAAATAATCTCTGAAGTACAAGCGATGCTAAATTTAACCAAAGTACATGTCACCCAAATATTTCCTTTGATGGCACTGGAAATAACATAAACTGTGCTCAGAATAATCTGGAAAGTCATTAAGTCAGCTGATATAAACTTAAAATTTCAGAGTGCTTTCTTTCACACGTGAACTTTCCAGACACTCCCCCCGATCCCGCTGCTTTCATTTGCTGGTTTTTGGGAACCTTCCCTCTGCTGCTGCCACATCCCAGGCCACCCAAGCCCTCCCAGCTGCAATGATCCTCCTTCCTTGCAGCGTTTCCCCTAGTTCAAAGCAGCCACCCCACGGGCAATAATCACCTCAGTGACAGGAAATCCCCCTGCAGGTGGCCAGCAGGTGCCAGAGGGGCACCCAGGCTCCCATGGCATTCCCCCAGGAATGCATGGCCACCAGCTCTGCTGGGAAATCAGGGCAGCACATCTCTGCGAGTCAGAAGGCAGGAAAAGAGTGAAAAACGCTAAACATAGCATAGAGTTCCTAATTCTAGGTGGCACTCCATGATTTTATTTGTGATGAGAGCCACTGGAGCAGCGCACGGCTGTTCAAACCAGAAATGCAGGACTCCATGTCTTGTTAACATCTGATATAGTATTTCATCACTTGTGGTGACAAAGGCACAGAAAATGCTGACACACTGCATTACAAACTTGAAAACTCACTGATGGAAAAAAACCTCCCATCAAAGCCTTGGCAAAACCCAGAGAGTTTTGCTGACAATCTCCACCAGAAGTGAATCTCCAATCTCCTCCCTGCCTCCACAGCCTGTTTTCTCACCTGCACCCACTGAGGCTTTGCTGCCTAACTGCATTAAGCTACAGCAAAACCTGCTGATCAAACGAGGATTTATTAATAAAAGCAGTGTTCTTTGCTCCAGAGAGATAATGTAATATTACTTGCTTGACATCTTTTTCTAGACAGACCTGTTGTGTGTGCTCCAGGCAAGTCTCACTTTCCCAGACACTCCCTCCTTTACAGTTTGGCTGCTCTGAGCAGTATTATGAAAAATAATACTTGTTGGATCTCCTGGGCTTTCAGCTGCCATTTCTGATCTAATTCTATAGAAATATCTCCAACTATGGATTTAAAAAAAAATAGTATTTTATAACAAGACACTTGTAACAGCCCCTCAAACAGGATCCATCTATTTGCTGGTATTTTAATTGCAATTATTTTTTACAGTTTTCATTTCTGAATGACATCAACATATGCAGAACACCATGACTTATTTACTTATGTAAATATATACATATATTTTAAAATTATTTTTTCAGCTTTGGTAAGGACTGCACAAAGGTACCTCTCACATTACAGTACAAGCTTCAATATTAGCAAATTCTAACCTGCAGGATTTATTAGATTAACTCATTTGACAGCAAAATACAAGAACCAGGCTACTCACCTTTTCAGGTCTCTAGGAAGAAAAGAATTTACTTTTTTGCCTGACCAGTGAAAATTCCTTGCTATTAATAGCTGAAGTTTTACTGTTAAGCAGACATAAGTCTAAATTATTATCATCCCTTCTAAGCCACACGCTCATATTAATTGAGAGCCCAGCCCACAGAGATATTGCAACCCTGTTTGTTATAATTGCCTAAGGAATGACATCTTCCAGGAAGTGCAGACAGAGCAAACTGGTCTGAATTCCCGAAATTTATTTTGCTAAGATAGTTTTTCACTGTACGTCCTAATCTGAGATTTGCATTCCAAATAAAATGAAAAATCTCCGGTGGAACTATTGTGCTCAGAGCCAATATCCCTATCAAATTTCTTAGCCTATATTCTCTGTGTAAAACTACAACTTACTGTGTCCAAAGGAACATAATATTTTACAGCCATCTTCACTGTGAGCAAGAAGTTCCTCAGAACTATGAAAAGCCTTAATTAAATTTGAATCTTTCATGGCTGGCTTGAACCAGCAGCTGCCCAGAGATAAGAATATGAACAACATGAATGCAGGCAACTCAGATGTTTTCCCCAAGGTTGCTCACAATAATGAGGCTATCAACTTTATCAGTTACAAGGGGTGTGGTTTTTGACAGAAACTCCAGAAATCCAGACCCTGTGAGAGAAATTTGTAGGCCACAGACATTTAGCTGACACATATAATAATTACATACCCACCACCTTCTTTTCCTAGGATGAGTAAGTACATGCTTGTAAACTCTGTGAATACTCAGATTTGAGTATTACATTGCTTTGTACTTAATGGCATAATGCAATATCAAGTGCCTTGGGTGAGCTCAGAAGTCCTCCAAGCTTTCCTTCAGCTGCAGGATGACTCCTGCCCTGGAATGCAGAAACCTGCCCAGCTCCCACCCTTTTTTGCCCTTTCTTTTCCCCCAGCCACACTGTGTGCAGCATCCAGACAGGAGCACAGCCACTGATTCATCCCTCCAGCTCATGGCTCCATCAGGTACAAAAGTCATAAACTCATCTGTGGATCCTGGCCTTTTAGAACCTGCTGGAACTCTCTAATTAAGGTAATCCTCAGTCCCAGCTAGCAATCCAGGGAGCAGGATCATCTCTGATGGTCACTAGAATGACTGCCTGAGGAATGCTACTCCTCTCCAGCCAGAAATCCGATTTATCCGACAGCTGGGAGAGCTGGGCTTGCTCAGCCTGCAGGAGAGAAGGCTTCAGGGAGAGCTTCCAGCAGCTTTCCGTGCCCAAAGGGGTTACAGGAGAGCTGGAGAGGGACATTTCACAAGGGCAGCAGTGACAGAAAGAGAGCTAAGAGCCTTAAACTAGGTTTGCCTTCAATATCAGGAGGAAATTCTTTCCTGTGAGGGTGGGCAGCCCTGGCACAGGTGCCCAGAGCAGCTGGGGCTGCCCCTGGATCCCTGGCAGTGCCCAAGGCCAGGCTGGACAGGGCTCTCAGAAACCTGAGCCAGTGGGAGGCACCCCTGCCCATGGCAGGAAGGGTGGAAAACCTGGTGACTTTTGTGCTCCTTTCCAACCCAAACCATTCTATGGTTCTAGCTTGAATTTCATTTATTTCTTAATACAGACAGTACTCGCTCTATTTCCCCTTCATATGCTTCACTGGAATAGGCAGAAGGGTAAAAAACCCTCTTCTTTCAATGATCACTCATTCTGTAATAAGTACAATCAAGGCTATTTCAGGGGGTTTTTAAGAACAGCTAGATTAGGAATGAAAAAAAACCAACTTTATTTTGAGCTGGAAAGTGTGAAGTGCCCCCAGGAAGGCAGAATGGGCAGCTCTAAAGAGAAATATCAATTAGCCCAAGTTGAACAAAGACCTGATAGCAAATCACTTCAGGTGATTTGATTTCAGTCAGAACTGCTAAAGTCTCTGTTCAACATGTTGCTGGGGATCCTGTATGAGGGGATATCCTGAAGTGAAGCACCTTGGCACTGTAAAAGCCATATTTGTGTGTTACTGATTGAAGTCAGAGCAACAAGCAAAAAGCAATGATGCTTTTGCACATAGGTGCTAAATAATTTGATTGAAAATACATAGCTAAACTTACTGCACTATGAAGTGGCAAAGTCAAAGCCAAAGATCTCTTTTCACAATTAAACCCATTAAGTTTGCTAATACAAGTCTGAATTTCAGTTATGGGGGGGAACAGAAGGAAAATAAGAAAGTCCCCTTTAAAAAAATGCTAGATCTGACTGATACTTGATGCTTCAAAACACAGATCACCTCCCAGCAACTCCTCCACAGGGCTGGTGGAGATTGAGTTACAGCTCCTCCTGGTACCATAACCAAATTTCCTGACTCATGTTTGCACAAAGTCTCATCCTCACAATTAAGGGCTGACGTGGAGAGAATGGCATGTGCAAAGTGAGCTCTCCTCAGCCCCTCTCTGTGACACTTCCAGCTACTGCAGGAAGCCCTCAGCCCTCAGTGCTGCTTTAAACTTTGCCCACAAAAGCTTAAAAATGCCCTTCATCATTGAATTTCATGTTGTTATCAGATATCAGAAGTTTTCTGTGTTGCACGCAGTATAAAGGAAAAATGTTATAGCTTCTGAATTTGCAAATCTTAAGACCAAAATTGCATTAATTGTTACTGTATTAAGTCCAAAAAGCCTGATTATTTTAGTTCACCTTTCTGTCATCTAATTAGTTAAAATTAAAAAAAAAAAAGGCAACACAATGAATAAATAGTTTGGATATAAACTTCAGCTGAACCTGATAAAATACATAGAGAAAAGTCTCTGAGGCAAAATATGAACATTTCTGCTCTTAAAATAAACACATACAAAAGTCAGATTTGGTATTGCAGTTCACATCTAGTTCAGAGTTTTACAACTAAGAAAAGTTAGATCCTCAAAATTTCAACATTTAAAATAAACTGTGTTTCTTTCCTTTTTTTTTTTTATTTTTTTTTCTTCCAATCTCACTGGCCTCAAGGTCACAGCTCAGAATTTTCTTCCATGAAGGTCAACATTTCAGTGAGATCTTTGAAGCTGCTTCAATCCAGCTCCAGTGCCTGGGAAACTGCTCAGACCACACCTTCCCCCACACCCCACATCAGGTAAGTAAATTCATGCTCTGCTAAATTGGAAGGTGAGAAATTATAATAAAAATAAACGCAGAATTCATGCACAAATTAACTGTGCCCTAGAGTAAGCAGAGGACAAACCCTTGAAAGCAATGGAGAGAGATTAGGTAGGTATGATAAGCCAAACTTTCAAAGCTAGTCACTACAAAATCCTATGAATTTAGACAAACTAAACAGTGCTAACACAGGGCCAGAAGATCTTGTATCTCAAAGAAAGGCAGGAGGTCCAATTTTCCAATCTTCTCTGTTTCTTCAGTTCCTTAGGATGGCTGCAGAGATCAGCAGCCTTGGCAGCAAGGAGCAAACATTGCTCAGGGAGCTGGCAGAGCCCATGGAGCCCCTGGAATGCCACGGGAATCATTCAAGGTGCAGGGCATTTCTGAGTTTTAGAGAGATGCAAAAGAATGCCACGATGACACAGGTGGGGAAGTGAATGTTTCCACGTAAAAGCCACAAATCTTTACAGAAATAACCCACTGGGGAGGTTTAGAAGAATGGAGAGCACTAAATTCTCCTTAACATGGGCAGACACTGGGAAGGGTGAGGATCTGGCACCAGGAACTGGCACCAGTGGATGCAGGGGGACCCCAGCTGGGTTTTTCTGCAGCAGGGCTGATGAGCTAGAAAACTGATTTCCTGCAATCCAGAGAGGTAATTCTCATCCACAAGACATCTAAGGTAAAAAACCCTGAGATCTGGGTTAGACTGCACAGAAAACCAGCTCAACATAGACACAAGGAAGAAAAATATTTCTTATGAATATTTATTATTTCAAAACTATCTACTCTTGGGTTACTCTGATTATACAGCTCTCTCCTGCATTTCCCTCAGCATTGCAAACATGACATGAAGGCTCTGGGGAAGTCTAAACTCAGCTTTAGATGTAAAGACTGAGAATTTCTGCTAAAAATTCAACTTTTTGACTTTGCAAAATTCATTTTCATACGAGTATTTTTCCCCCTTTGAAACATTCTGTGCAACAATTTATAAATAACACTCACAGGGCTGGTTTAATGCTACCCAACCTGCATCTGTGGATACAAATATGTTGGATTCATCCTAACAGGAACTGACAGCATCAAGCACTTCTGTATAAATTGAAGCTTCAGTAGCTATTTTGGGGAAAGTGTCTGTGGGAAACAAAGAAAAGGAAAACATACTTCTGCTAGAAACAGCAAATTCATCAAAATTGAATCCGCTTGGATTGAAAGCACTGAACAGGGAACAGCCAATGGATCCTTGTGAAAAGCACCACATCCCACATTACTCAGCACGTCAACAAAAATATAAATTTTAACAGCTGTGCCAGTTCAATGCCTGTGCTTATAAACAAAACATTCCCATACAGATTGCTTCCTGAAGATTATTGAAAATATCCTTGGGAAGAAAAGCTATGTTCAAGTTTTTCCTCTTTCTCTGCCCCAAGAATAGCTATAACTGCTGTCCCCAAATAGGTTATTTCACCTGGTGGGCCAGAGACCAGCCCACACACAGAGCAGAGCTGCACCAGTTGCTGAGTTGGCTTTGTTACTTTCTTCCTTATCTTGGGAGCTCTGCCCAAAGTCCCTGTGCCCTGTAAATTCTGCATTCTTGGTGCCCACCGGCAGGGGCACATCATTCTCCCCAAGCTTTGTTAAATCCTCCCCAAGTCTGAGAGCACTGAGCACATCAAGCCCTAAACTTTAACAAGAAAATTCTACAGACAGCTAACTCATCGTTCCAGCACCTGGACACCATCACCAAGAGGCAAAAATTCTCCACAGCAAGTAAAACCTTGGTTTAAAAGGACATATTTTGTTGGTTTTGCTCCTCCATTACTCAGAATGTGGGACAATTTACTCCCTGCAGAGCTGGCCAACACTGAGAAGGTATCTGTATCAAACCCTGTGCCCCAGCTGAACTTTAAATCCCAGCCTCCTATCACAATTGCTTTCCATACTTAATGGAGTAACATGATTTTCTAATTTTGAATAAAAAAGCCATTATACAGATAGCTAATGCTGCAAGACAGAAGAGTAGCTGTGGACATCCAAGAGCAACATTCAATACTTTGAAGATTCACAGAGGTGAGAGAAACATAAAACATCCCCCAGCTGAAGAAGCATTATTACAGGTGGCAAGAAGAATGCACCACCCTTTCTCCTTGTTTTTCCAGAGAATCCTGGAGGAACAGTGAGTGCCAAGGTGCTGGAGACAGATCAGGCATGCACTGAAACCAGAAGCTGACTTTAGAGGGAACAGGGAGCAGCCACAATGGATGTGTGAGCAGGCATCCAGGGCTCCTCAGTGACCTGTGGGATGGAGGCTGTAGTTGCTCTCAGAAACACATATTTACCCAGGGAAGGAAGGCTCCTGAGGGATTCACCTCCCTGAAAACCCACCCAAGGGCTCAGCTCTTGTACCTCACACTCGTCTGTGTGCACTGCTACTGTTCTGACTCTATCACAATAAGTAAACCAAGAATAATATGATAATAAAAACAAAAAACCAAACAACTGTATATCCAATTTTGAGTACCTAGGGAAAAGATTTTATAGGCTTAAAAAGAGTCCTGAAGTGCTCACTGTGCTGCTTCCACAAAGGGGACACTCCTGTGGCACAGGATATAAAATTGTCCTGTAAAATCTTGCACCTTTCAGTACCAGCTGTGAGAGGTTCCCAAGTTCTTGGTGCCCACAGAGCCCATCATGCAGTGCCAAACATTTCCAGGGATTCATTCCAAGTTCTGTACAAATGTAAAATGAATACGTGTCCAGCTCAAATCATCTTAGCAAGGATAAGCCAAATCAGTGTAAATTTCTCCTTATACGTTATCCATGATATGAGGCACTAAGAAAGAGATAAGAAAAAGCAAAGCCCCAGTTCCATGCATCAGGAAGCCTTTTTGAATTTGCAGAACTCTGGAAGTATGTGCCATTTCCAGATATTGACTGATTGCTCAGTAAAACTTTCAAGCCTCCCCTTCCAAGTCTCTAAAGTTTCCATGTTCCAGTTCAGTCATTTTGGCTCACAGATTTTGCTAAGACACAGAAAGCTTTTGGGAGTTTTGCAAATCAACTGAATGCAAGAGCTGAAACCTAGGAACAGACCTGTTCATAAACTCTGTGCTCTCCTGGGTTTTATATCCATATTTACAGCTGAAGTTCAGGATGCTGCCAGCATCATCCATCACTGGGGTGTATTTAAAGGAAACCTTTTATTCTCTGAATTCCCACTATTTTTAGGGCATGAAAAATCCACAAGTTAAACCACTATAATGAACACACACAGGATTTCTCTAGATTCCTTCCCAGATAAGTATTCTGATAAGTATTTAACAACTTGAACACGAACAATGACACAAAAGGATTTGCCAAAAAAATCAAACTCTACTGCATGTTACTTCCAGTCCCAAGAACTTTTTCATATGGTTGAAATAAATAGAAAAACTCCAAATGCTAGATTATAACTGTAGCCAAAGCAATATATTGTTATACATTTATTCAAATTTTACTGCCTCTGAAATAGACACCTTTGTACTGACAGAGCAGAAAAAGTGAAAAAGAATTCTTACATTACTTTAGAGGGCCTGAATGGCATCACAGCAAGGCCTGAAGTGATAAAATGCACTGTCAAAAGCAGGAATGACACCTGGGGGCATGCTGATGGCCAGGCTTTTACACATCCTGCCTTGCTCCAGAGTATCTCATATTGGGACTCAGAGCAGCTTTTAAGAGCTATTAGAAAGTCCTAGTGCTCATATTTGGTCTGTGAACACACCTATGGAGTTCCCCGAGGTAATAAATTAATAGTGAATTTTAATGCTTGGTAACAATGCCTTTATTTGACCTGTTTATTAATACAGCCACAAAAATGAAGTTATTTCAGGCTAATGACTTGCAAAGCCCTTTAATCCCCAACAGCCACCAGCTGATTTGCCTGCATGAAAAGTTTGTCACAAGTTTCTTGCATTTGGGGCCACTTGCATCAAAATCAAAATAAAATGTAGACAAAAGACCAAAGTATTGAAATGACCATCTGTTGGATAGCATTATCTTTTGCTTCTATTTCAAGAGAGAAAAGGGAATCGGAATTCACTATCAGTTTCTTCAGTTTATTTAATTTTCCAGAAAATGGATCAAAGTCTGCTTCCATATCAGTAATTGAGGCATCTTTGTACTCTTCTGTTAAATTTGCAAGGAAAATTTGATTTGCTATTGTATAAGAGAGATTTAGTCCCCTTTGTTTCAACTGTTTTCAAACCTCCAAGTGGAAATATTCAAGACAGTTTCATTAATTCCAAAATAATATAGATCCTGTCCATTCCTACCTGAAAAGGAGAATATGGTCATCTTGGCAAACACTAAAATACAGTTCTGTCATGAAGACTTTTTCCCCTCTATTGCTGTTTATTGATAAGAGGTGGTTCTGCTTCAATACTGTGCTGTAAACAGGTAACAGTTCTGTTTACTCATTAGTTAAGAAAAGCAAGTAAAATTCATTTACGCTGAAATGATATTTATGAACATTCTGCTTGGTATGGCACTTTTATCAGTCTCTGCTAATTTGGAAGCTCTCCTAAGTGCCCAAATCTGGGTTTGCAAAGAGAGTGAGCAGCTGCTACTCCCATTTGCAATTAGTCCTGGACCATCAGAAGCTTTGATTGAATAAAAACTACAAATGGCTGGTGAATCCCAGCTACATCTTAGAGTTTGAGTTCCTTTTATAACAAACCATTTAGTCTGAACACAAACTCCTCTCCTCACGCTAAAAAAAAAGTAAAAAAAGCAGGTTTCTAAAATCTGCCTTTTGCCAGTTAAATGAGAACCAGCTGTGCCTCACAAACTGCAGAGGAAACTGAAGATGCTACCAAGTTTCCTAATTAAAATGAAGAAGGCAATCAAGGCAAAACCGATTTGGACCACAATTCTTGAAATTGTTTTCTAATCTTTGCCTCATTTACAGTTATTATGAAATGCTGCCCACACTGGGCATAGCATGGGTAACTATTGGGGGTTATTCAGTATTTTTCACAAGAGAGCAGCACCATGCTCTGCACAGCAGGCCAGAGCTGACCTCCCTCTTGCACAAAAGCTTGTTAGAACAACTTTATTTTAGTGACAAAAGCTCTAATTTGATTTTCTGTTTATACATACAAAGTCTGCCAGAGCAGACTGAGAATTGTACTTTACAGTTTCAGGTAATATTTCTACTTTGCATACTTTCACCTTTCTAAATTGAAGAATGTTTTAATTCAATAAATATTTAACTAATAATTTATAATGCCTGTGACTCAAATTATCAAGTTTAAAATAATCTGTACTGATACTAAAATATTTTGCACAAATACTTCTATTTTATTTACAGAAGATTTTTACTTCCAGAAAAGAAAATATTGACTTCACTAATTTTGATTTTTCTTTTCTTCAGATGTAATGAACACTCTTTAAGAAAATAAGATATCCTACTTTCATAAGTTGTTTGTGCTTGTTTCTTTCCTATCCACATAAAACAAGTTATCTCCCCAAGGTGTTTGCTAGAGATTTTTATTTTCTTGTCTGGAGTGAGACATCAGAATTCTTCTGTTTGGGAGCTGATTGGATTATGTTCATTAGTTTATGATCATCCCAGGAACACACTCATAAATCTTACTGCAATGCCATTAGAATAAGATGTTGTGATTATGCTTTATTGAAGCAGATGCTACCATCTGCCCTGTAGAGGAATAAAAATGTGATTCACTACATCCAAGAGACACTTGGCAAACATCTTTCCTTGTCCAAATAAGATTTCTGAAATAAACTTTGGGTCGAAAATAGTGCAAACTGGAAATAAAATTATTTCTTTTTTTTGTAGGAGCAGGACCTAGAGAAGAAAGGAGGCAACCCCAGCACAAAGTCACCTCTGAATGCAGAGACCAACCAGACTTGTTTTCAGAAGAGGATAAGGTAAACCAGGAGTTCCCATACTCTAAGTGATGGAAATCCGGATTCAAATGCAACAGCTTAGATTTATCTTCACTAATTACTTTAACTGGCACACAACCTGCTGATCTTGAAGACTATGAAGGGCTAAGCAGCAAGTGAATCACTCCCTATGAATATTCACACACTTTCTGTGGCTCTCATGGAAACAACACTCACAGTCAGCATTGGATAAGCAAGACTTGGAACAGAGGCATCCTTTGGACCTGTCTTTTTCTTGACTTTGAGTGTTCAGTCTGATTTCAGCCCTCCAAACCAATTTCATTGAAGGAGAATCAGCTGACCTGTTTTCTCCAAACTCAGACCTGCTTCAGGAAACCACCACCAATTTATCACCTTTTCCTTGGGTGATATGCCAATGGCTTCTCATACAATCACCAGTTCATGCTTGCAACTTTTTGCAAGTCAGATCCATTATTTACCACTCCTTGAATTACACTGTCTGGGCACATCAGGTTTCTTATATTTACCCCTCTATAAAGTGCTCTATTTTAACCTGTATTCAATCCTCAACTTTTATCCTCAGTTACTTCAGATTTAACCTGGAAAATTTGACTAAACAGAGAAACACAGAATGTATTTTATATATCACATGCACAGAGCTGAGAAAACCACTAATGGTTCCTCATTTGTTTATTGATGATCTGACAGAGAAATAAAACCTCAGTTTAGGCATTTGAAGCTCCCACATTTTCCTTTTGATCTGTATGAAAATATAAAGCTCTTTCCCCTCAACAGGTTTCAGACACAGGTTTTGCAGAAATACTGGTGAACCACAAAATAGTCATAAAATCTTGCTGTACAGGTTATCAAATTAGAGTTCAAAATCCAAGTTGTGCTTAAAATCCTCTAAACCATTACTCTGGAATTTGGCAGGTGCACATTATAAACACAAATTGACCTAGACTGGCAGCAGTGCCACCAGGATTTACTTTTTATGTTTGCTTCAGAAAGAAATTATCTTTGAAATTCAACTGCTTTGTTCTCCTCATCAGTGAATTACCAGATAAGAGCAAAGTGCTCTTGAGAAATGGTTTTACAGAAAATAAACACGTGAAGATGGAAACAAAAAAGGTAACTGCAATGTTACAAGGTCAGAGAGACTTGAAATAAGAATGCCACACTAAAACATCTAGCTACAAGAAAAAAGCACCTTGACTTTGTTGCTTAATGTGCATCTATGTAAAAGAAGAACTAAAATGTTGTAAAGGTGGAAGGAGGGAAGAAATACAACCCGCCACAGGTTATCAAAGACATCACCTCAGAGCTGGTGCCCAGACAAAGGTAAAGAACAGATTGAGCAAAGGGGGACTCTCAGTTTCCTCAGCTTCAAAGCAACAGGGGAGTTGATGGCACTGAACAGACAAAAGCAAACTGGGGATAATTTAAAGAGCTTAATTCACTGTTCAATCTTTCCAATTCTCAGAGTATTGACCGAAGCAAAGTTATTTCATACATATCTACAGAGCTCTGGTAACTGATCAAGTGTCCCTCCAGGGACACCCACTGCTGCTACACCCTCTTGAGCAGCTTTAGGACATTTCCAAGGTTATATCTAGAGAGGGTGAAATGATCTCTGGGAATGGGGTGGCAAACAGGAATGAGAAACATCTCCAGAGACTGGAGTGATGCAACTTCACAGATGGAAAAGTGACTTCTGACAGTCCTAATCTACTGCCCTAAACAACGTCACCTTCTGCTGCATTGCTATTTCCACACCCTTGGGTGTTTCTGGAAAACAGAAAAGCCTTTCCTTGTGCAGCACATTCAATGATTTTGCACCTGTGCTGAGCAATCATTATCATAAAACACATTTCATTATTTATGATTCCCTGCTTTGACAAACGAAATCATCACATTACAGACTTCTAAAGCAAGCAGGAGGTTTCCTCCCATTGCTGTAAATGTCTTTTCTGGGCAAGGGGGAGCAGGAGGAAGGTGGAGTTTTTTGCTAATAAGCAGAGCCCTATTGAGGCTCTGCTTTACCTGTGTGAACACAGTCCTTTGCTCATCTTACCAGGTCCAGGCTGCCTGAGCTCAAACAAATCCTTAGCTGCAGGGAAAACCAGCTGAGCTTCTGCTCTGCCTCTGAGTAGCCCCATAAGAGAGAGCAGAGCCAGGGGATGAGCCCCTTGTAGGGGTTTGTGGGAGTCTGTTTGTTTTGAGGAGAGAGAGCAGAGAGAGGCAAAGAGGAAACAGGTGAGGTAAATGAGGGCTGGAAGCAGAGCTGCACGTGGAATAACAAAGATGAGGCTCAGTGTCTCTTGTTCTGTTTTCACCTTCTCCTCTTTTGCACACACAGGACATTGTCCCTCTGCCTTTCCTGCCCGATTGCTGACACAATCAGCAAACAGTGTTGAGGAAGGTGATTATTGAGCTCTCCATTCTACTCTTGTCTGTACTGCTCCCATGCTCCATTCCAGCTCTCTGTGCCACATTTTGCTGCCCCAGAGGCTGCATGGTGTGTCTGGAGAAGCCCTGACCCAGTGTAACAAGCTGGAAATGACAGTAAAATGGGAGGATGGATCCAAGAGCCCAGAGGGCACTTCTGTGGTCTGTGCCTACACCTACACCTTCTCCCTTTGCTGGGTACAAACACTCCCTGATCCCTTTTCCACACTGCTGATACCACCTGAAGAAAGATGAAGTGATATCAGGTACAGGAGGAGTGAGGGGAAGAGAACTCTTATTATCTCACCTTTACCTGTTTCCTTCCTGTCTTCCCTGTTTATCTGCACGTGGATAGGGCTGAAACAGGGATGGCAGCAGCAGAAGGTGCCCTCTGCACCATCCCTCTAATCCCTCTGCTTCCTGGGACAGGAGATGGAAGCAGCCAGGGAAGCTGGAATCAGGGAACAACACTCCCAGCCCAATTCCTACCGCGTTCCAGGCACACAGATCAAGCAGCCTCTGCCCCCTTCCTTTAATTTGGGCTTCCCACAGGGCAGAGTCCCAGATGGGTGACAGATAAGCTGCTATATGTTTTGTCAGGACGTTTGATTACTACCTGGCTCAGGTGAATAAAGCATTTAAGCTTCCAAGAGCAATGCTAACATTAGTTCAGAAGAGTTACAGGCGAGTCACAGAAAAAAACTTCAGCAGCCACTGGTGAGACCAGTCTGGAGCTATCCCTCAGCTTAGGTCTTGTTACTGGGGACTTGAAATTACTTTGTACATTATAAATTATATTATTATTACTTTTTTTTTTTCCTCATATTCTGGTACAAGCTATACCTGTCCTCAAGACAAAGCTGGGTTCTTTTGAATTCTCCCTCTCTTTAACTTACACTGGATTCCTCCAGGTTCAGGAGGTGTTTACAATTGTTCTCACCTGGAATCACGGGCAGGTGGGTGGAAAACCAATATCACTTAAAAAACAACAGCCCACATTTGCTTATGGTTGTCCCAGCTTGGCCTAGCACTTTCCTGGTACACCGAGTTTTACTCCAAGTATTTCTCCATTAGAAAGATGGAGAAAAAGATTCATTGGTTTTAAAATTCATACAGGAGATGCAAGTAAAAATCAGAAACACAGGCAAAGTCAATAAATAAACATGAAAAGTTAGAATTCTGCTTTCTTTACTCTCCCACCTGCACTTTCCACATTTCCATAGAAGTTTCAGAATGAAGTCTTTCATGCACTTGCTCATATATTCCTTCGATAAAAAAACCCCAACAAAACAACCCCAGAGAAGCACCTCTCAGTGAACCCCCTCCTTCCACAACCTTAAAACTAAAAACCTGAAATTGCAAACGACCTTTTTTGGCCGCGGAAATACAAAGTGTGGTACCCACAAACCTTCAGAAAGCCGGCATTGCGCTACACCCACACAGAGCTGCCAAAAGGAGCCTCAGCATCTTCTGCTGCCCCGTGCAAGGCCGAGCGAAGGACCACGCACGAAGGAGGGCGGCTCCTTATCCTTCTTGCAAATGTTCGCAGGAGGTGCTGCTATCGGAGCAGCGCGAACCCGGAGCGCTAACCCGTGGGACTGGGACTCGACATCCCCTTACCTTCCTTATCTCCGCACTGCCCGAACAGCCATCTGCATCTTCCAGCTGCTTTGTCCTGAATGCCCTTTAAACAACCTCCTTTAAACCAGCTCCTTTTCACGGCTGTGACCCCCCCCACGCACCGCTTTGTTTATGGTTCATTGGCAAAACCTGGGGCAGGGAGGAGCGGGGCTCCCCCCTCAGAGAGCTCGGCCGCAGCTGAGCATCATCACCGGCAGCGCCCGCCGAGCCCCTGCCCTAGGCCAGCAAAGCGCTTCATTTACCGCCCTGCCAGCCCAGCTGGAGCTTGGGAGAATCGACATTTACCTTGCAGGAGCCGCGGCTGTTCGAAAGCCCCGCTGCTTTTGGACGAGACGGGATGGAGCGGGGCGAGCAACAGGAGCGCCGAGAGCGGCCCCGCTCGGACACCCCGGGCGCGAGGACCTGGTCCTGGTCCTGGTCCGGGTCCTGGTCCTGGTTCTGGTCCTGATCGTGCCCGGCGGTGCCTCCGCAGCGCCGGGACAGCCGGGATACCCGGGACAGCCGAGATAGGGTACCCGGGACAGCGGGGATACCCGGGATAGCCGGGATAGGATACCCAGGACAGCCGGGATACCCGGGGTACCCGGGACAGCCGGGATAGGATACCCGGGACAGCCGGGATACCCGGGATAGCCGGGATAGGATACCCGGGACAGCCGGGATACCCGGGATACCCGGGACAGCCGGGACCGCTCTCCGCCGCCTCCCGCACCGAGCGCTCGGGCGGCTGCAGCCGGGCCCTCTCGGGCAGCCCGATCCCCTTGCAGTGCCGATCCCGATCCCCTTGCAGTGCCGATCCCGATCCCTTTGCAGTGCCGATCCCGATCCCTTTGCAGTGCCGATCCCGATCCCTTTGCAGTGCCGATCCCGATCCCTTTGCAGTGCCGATCCCGATCCCTTTGCAGTGCCGATCCCGATCCCTTTGCAGTGCCG
>WBNP01003896.1:5761-24300 GCA_013401095.1 Passerina amoena | reverse complement strand
TTGCAGTGCCGATCCCGATCCCTTTGCAGTGCCGATCCCGATCCCTTTGCAGTGCCGATCCCGATCCCTTTGCAGTGCCGATCCCGATCCCTTTGCAGTGCCGATCCCGATCCCTTTGCAGTGCCGTTCCCGGTGCCGATCCCGGTGCCGTTCCCGGTGCCAGCCCCGGCTCGGCCGCGCTCGGGGCCGCCCCCGAGTGACGGCGCCCGGCGCTGCTGCGGCCCCCCCGTGCGGGCAGGTGCTCCAGGGAATTCCTGCGCTCAGGGAATTCTCTGCACAGCGTTTCTCCCCCGCTTCGCTATTGCTGGAATCGAAAGTATGCTGGTTTATGTTGATTTTTCTTTTTTTTCTTTTTTTTTTTTTTTTTTTTTTGTGAGTTTTCCGGCGCTCCCGGGGGGTTTGTTAACACGGACATCGCGGTGTTGACTGAGGAAAACACCGACTACGCCAAAGATTGAAAAATCAGGTGTTCCTCCGCTTAAAGCACTTCTCAGCGACTTTAATTCTCTCAGTGAAATAACAGCATAGGTAGTTTATATCGTTGTAACTATTTCATGTCACCCCCCTGTTGACTCCTCCTCTAATGCTGTGTTTATGACTGAAAAAAAGATCTCAAGTGCAGGAAGGCTCCAAGTACACAAACGTTAAACAAAAACACATTCATGAAGTGTAGCTTTTCTTCTGTCTCTAGAGATTCCAGGATCACTCGTAGGAATATGAAAAGTGCAGTGAGTTTTGGTCATTGGGAGCTCCCTGGTGATCATTGGGGCGCCTGGATGAGCAAAGCTCTGGTGAAGGGTTTCTGTTGAGCAAAGGGGTCACCTGTGCTGCACCGGCACAGCTCTCACTGAGTGCTTCTGGGGATGTCAGTTTTCTGTGGAGCTGGCTAAACAAAAGTGACTGCTTAGCAGAAAGCCAGATCAAGAGATTCCAGACACGCATTCAATGCAATTAACGCACACTTTTCACTCTTTGTGGAGTGGTTGTATTTCGACCACTACAGTCTTTTCTCTGGCATGATGGTATCTTTCACCTAAATAGTTTAAGCATGTCTAAAATACACGTTTTTTAAAAGGTAATTTTGTCACTTGTAACACTTCTCCTCAGTTTTTGAATCTCTTTTTGCCTAGAATAATCTTCCAGTGTATTTGGGGTGTTAAAACTTGTTCCCTGTTACCAGCTGAGCCACTCTCTGACCTTGGGAAGAATTACATGTTATTTCAGTTTTGCTTTAAACTTACACAAAACACCAAGGGTATGAATCACATACCAGATATTCCAGATAGAGGACTGGACCTCACGTAGAGAGCAGACATGCCCAAGGTGGGGGAGAGAGAGAAAATGGGAGGTGAAGTAGAATGCCTTTGAAACATCTCTGAACATGCCAAAGAATAATTTAACCTGGCAAGGATCCACGGGCTGTGTATGAATTTGGCTTTTGAATGTTTCTTGCCTTTTGTCTCAACTTTGAGGCAGTCCTCTCAAATAAGTCAGGCAGAGGAGCAGTGAAAATGACACAGAGGTTGATAACATTTGCACCTTTCATAATACTGATACCAAAAATCATTGGGCAGCACTGCTGGGTGAGTATTGGGAAAGAGCCAGTGGAATTTAGAGCAATCTGGGTTGAAAACAGCCCAGTTTCCCCTCCTTTTCCCCAGCCCACTGGAGGTCTAGGACGGGTGTCTGGGCAGCTTTGGCCATGACAGGAGCAGCACCTGGGAGCCTCACTGATGCAGGGTTCCTCCTGTGCTGTTTATTCCTGCCCTGGAATTGCCAAGCCCCTGCTGCTCTCCGTTTCTCTGGGCCTGGGAAGGCGAGCACAGCCTTGCCCCGGTGCAGGGGAAGGGCCTGGAATGGGGAGGCAATTACTGCCACTCCCTTGGGAAGAGCAGGCAGGAGCAGAGGGAGGCTGAGCCCCTGTCTGCTCATGGCTCGTGGTTTTACAGCTCTGCTTCTTTACTGTTCGACACAATCTTGCTGCAGAGAGAATCTTAATTCTGGGCTCCCTTTAGCCGGCTGGTCCTGTCTATCCTGTTCACTATGATTGTAAGAGGGGAGTCAGTTGTGCCCCTCTCTCAGTGCAGGGGGCTCCAGGAGCACTCCCTGAGCTGTGCTGCTGTTCTCTGGGCTCACTGCCATTCCAGAAGTGCCCCCTTCAATGAGAGTGGTGTCTCTGCTGCAGCGGTGCAGAGCCATGGCTGCCACAAAGCTGGCATTGTGCTGAGTCCCTGCCTCTCTTATGTAACAACGGGGTTTATTCAGGGAGAGCAGAGTCATCCTTCTCGGAAAAGACCCACGAGAAAAACAAGTCAGGAGCCCCAAAGCCGAGCGCTGGGGCTTTACCAGCCATCTTCATGGCTTTACCAACCATCCTCATTGCTTCCATCCCAAAATACAAAGTCATCTGTGAGATCTCCCACAGTTTATCCCGATGAGATTTAATCACCAGGGTTTATTCTTATGTTCTTAAAACCTATTGAGCAGACCTGACCAAGTTTCTCTTCCTCAGCGTTGCGGTCACATGTTGGGTCACTTTGGCAATGCTGAGTTTCAGTTCAGGCCAGGTTCCTGATCCTGCAATGGTGCCTGGATGGTGCTCAGGCTGATGCACCCAGGGGTTCTTTCCTTGTGCTGCTTGCCCTGTCACTGGATTGTGCAGAAAAGTGGCAAAAGGGATCACAGTCCCTGAGGGGTAAGGGCCAAAACAGACTCTGAGATGAAGGCTGTAAATGGCTGTGCTCCCTGGATAGAAACTCGTGGTTCTAAGGCAGGAAATAATAATAATTAAAAAAAAATATCTTTTGATACATTACTTTTCAGTATGTTCCAAATTGCTGTTATATTTGCTGAAAGGTTTTTATGAAGCTCTAATTTTCCTGTTTATGAAGGAGAGTAAATTAGTTGCAGCTAAAGTAGTCTGAATTCATCCCAACCACTCAGATATTTTAGTATCAATTTGCTCAAGAATTCTCACAAGATTTCACATCCTTCTTCATGAAATCTTTTCTCCAAGACTACAACAAAAGTTAGTCACAGAATGGTTTCACTTCTTCCCCCAAAATCACAGTCCTCATAGGCTGCAGGCTGGGAAACCCCAGCATTAAAACAACAATAAACATCATGATGCAGGATGGTGAAAGTTGCAATACTGTGTCATCTATTTTCTTGGGAAAAAGTGACCCATTGAAATGCTCAGGGATTTCCTTTGCTGTAAATGGGGATAAATCAGCTGCAGACAGGAAACAATGTGTTGGAGAATCCTTCCCCATGGACTCCATGCAGCTAATCCATTATGTCTCACTAGAAAGCGCAGCCTGCTTTATCTTTAGCTGAGATTTGTGGCCAGTCACATCACCAATTTCCTCTGGCACAACCTTCTCTTACCCTTTGAAAACTTTCTTTTTTAACTGGTTAAGGGATGCCTGTGGTTTGTTTTATTTGGTGGAATGACTTTGAAGCATTCAAGTTGAGAGCTTCAATAAAGATGTTTTGCCCCTGCATAAAAGTAGAAATTCTGCATTTAGAAACTAGAATAATGAGATTTTGCATGTTAGGTACAGCTACTTGATACGAAAACAGAACTTTTATTTTTCCTCTGTCATAATTTAGCAGAACACGTGATATAGAGATCTTCTTACTAGGACAGCTATGATACAGTTAAAAATAATTCCTTAATATGTAGATGGTTTTCCCAGAGAGAACTATATTTGTTGAGCAGTTTGGGGTTTTTTTTCCCCAATCTTCCCATTTTATTCCAGAAGATTTCATTGACACCTGCAGTCTTTAAATAAAGCCTTTCAGGAGCATATTGCATCTTTCATTCAGCATTTGAAGAAACATTGAAGCGAGCCATGAATGCGGTTGCTTGCCGTAGCTGGAATTCCACCTGAGGCAGGTGAAATTACCCAAATTTAGGTGCTGCTGCTGCTGCAGGGACTTGGCGCCATCTCGTGTTCAGCCTTTAGATCGCTCGCCAGGTGATTTAAATCCTGCGAGGTTTTGGGGTGGAGCGTTCGTTCTTGCCCCCCCCCAGGTAAACGCAGCCTCCCCATGTGGAGGATTTATAAATTCTGGGGTTGGTAAACCTGCCTTAGTAAGCCAAGAGCTGCTGCAGCCTTTTCGGGCGGGCGCAGCTGTTTCCAACATCTGGATTTGCTCTCCCCATCGGGCAGCTGGGGAGATGGTGGGTTATATGCACCCTGTGTGGCTGAGGGTACTGGTGCAGAGAACACAGCCCCACGCAGGCCGGTGCTCCATGGTGATGTTCAGTCATGGGGTTTGTTTCAGTCACAACACCGGGGGATTTAACAAATGCCAAAATTCAGCGGTGGGGAAAAGGAAGAAAAACATGCTAGAAAGGCTTGTGAGCTACAGGAGGTGTTATTGAGCTGTTTCTTGGCTGAAAAGATAACTTTTATTGCCATATTATCTCTTCAGGAAATCTAGTCAGGTTTTTAATGGTATTTCTTATGTGAATTCATCTCACAGGGCACGGATGGTGCAGGCTAGAGAGTGGCCAGCTGCAGAGCTGAGTCTCTGCTGATTCACATCCTAAGTGCCAGTCCCAGAGCAGTCTTTCAGGTCCATTACAGCAAAAATCCCACTGAAAACCCCAAGCCAAGGGCAGGGAAAAGCAGCAGGTCCTGATCTCCAGGGCTTGTCTTGGAGCCAGCAGCTGATAACCCACATGGGTGTACCAGAGCTTGCACGGCTTGGAAATTGTGAGTAATTGACCCTGAGTGACACAGCAGTGGGAGCTCCTGGATTTGCAGGTTCCCTGGGGACAGGTGACCTGGTTCTGCACAATACAGGTTTCCTGTCAGAGAACCCTTCTTGGCTCTCTGAAATCTGAATTTTAGCCATTCTGAGACTTGATTTAGCACCTAAGACCTGTTTTGTTTATCCAACTGACTGCAGGTTGTCAGCAGTTCTTTGCTCTTAGAGTGGTGTTTTTTTTTTTTTGTTTTTTTTTTTTTTTTTTTTTTTTTTTTGTTTTGTTTTGTTTTGTTGTTGTTGTTATTGGTTTGGTTTTTTTTTTCCTCTGTCGAAAGAGTTTCTTCCTTCTGCCTTGCCTTTGAGCTCCAAACATGTTTTGATGTTTTGTAGATGACTGCCCATTTCCTGGTCACTACACTTTCATTACATTTTAGAAGTAATCAGGGTATGGTCTCATTTTTACTTTCCTAAAATTAACTGGCTTAGAAGCTGGACTCCAGCTCAGGGGTAGAAGCTGTACAGCCTTTGTGGGCATTTTGCCACCCTGAGACTGGAGCTGGTGGGGAACCAAGTTAATCCCAGCACGAGCTCTCTCAGCAGGGTTGTTTTCAGCTTGATCTCAGTTCTGATTGACTCTGAGAAAACCTGTGTTCCATGACCTCTGAATCCTCTTGTGATTTCATGCTGATTGCAGCCACATAAACCTCTAAATAAACTTTTCTCTGTTTGAAAACTGAAACTTTGCTTCTGTGCTTTGTCATGCTTTCTGTTAGCTCAAAGAAAAACACAATTAATCATAGAAAAAGATATTTATGATTGCTGCAAACACTGACGTTTGGGCAATTAGCAAGCCTTTTCAGGTAATCTGCAGTTTAATTTTCTTTACAAAGATCACATCTAAAATTTGAGATGTATTTATCATAATGCATTCTTTCATTCTTTGCAGCTTCTTAACGTACTCTTTGAGTTGTAATATTATTAAATAGTTAGGGGGTTCTAGCTCCCAAAAAATCCTCTCTGAACAGGAAATAATGATGGTCAGTCATCTTTATTGTGGTTCTGATGTTTGTTGCAGTATATGTGCTCTGCTCTTGATATGGAACTAGATTTTTTTGCATATTTTTAATCACCATTATTTTCTTCCTGGTGTGAATTTATGTCCAGCCAAAGAAGTACCTCAGTATCAAAAACTTGCTGGCATGACAACAGCTGCATTTCTGTCATAACTACAGATTTAGACAGTGGCTTTCTGATCCACATCTGAATTGTGGCTCATGGATTCAGCCTTAGAAGTGTTTCATTTTTTTTTTTGCTATTGTAAATGATTTACTTTTCCTGCTCTTAAGATTTCTTCTGGGACTTTTATCTGAACTGTTTAGGAAGATGTTCACTTTTGTCAGGCTCCTTTAAAAATCTCCTTGGTTCCTAAGCCTAGTTGCCCATGGCAGAGCCTGAACCACTGGCTTTACCCAGTGCACAGATGAAATATTTGTTTTCCTGAAGTAATGGAATGAATAAGGAATTTAGCTTCTGCTTTGCTTTTGCATCATCAGACATCCTCTTTCTGTGTACACATCACATTCCTTTTAAAAAAGCATTCACATCTTGTTTTTGAGCATTCCTTGTTGTTTTTCTGGTTAGTCAGCCATGTGATGTTGTATGTCCTCACCAAACAGCCCCACAAACTCTTTCAGTTTGGACACAAACAGGGCTGAAATGAAAAGCAGTGTTCCTGGGTACTGACATTTACAGTGTTGGAGTTAATTTGGTGTTGTGAGCAGTATCAGACAATGCAAATATAAACATTCCACCAAAAAGTTTGTGTGTGGACAGGATAAGCAGCACCTTCCTTGCTCCATTAGAGGGAGTCAGTAAAATCATATCTAGCAAGAAAACTGCAACTTAATTGTCCCAGCTGGATGTCAGTGCTGTGCTCTGACTGATAGTCCTATGGAGGTTTATAAGGTGGGTGGGGAGAACTCAAATGCTTTTTCATAAAAAGATTAGATCTCATCAGTTTTTCAAATCTCAAAACATAAACAGACAAGCATGTGACCATTGCCAACATATTTTGAATTGCCTGGATAGAGAAAAGTGCAATCTTCATACCCGTTGGTTAGTAAAACAAACATTGTTTTAAGTAAAAACTTGCTGAGGAAAAGATTTATTCCAGGTGTTATTGAAAGCTCTGGGCCCCTCACTGCAGGAGGGGCATTGGGGTAAGCCCAGAGAAGGGCAGCAGAGCTGGGCAAGGGTCTGGAGAGCCCAGCTGGGGGAACTGGGGGTGTTTAGCCTGGAAAAGAGAGATCTCACTCTCTAGAAGTGCCTGGCAGGAGGCTGGAGCCAGGTGGGATCTGTGACCGTGCTCACAGGGGTTCTTCAATGAGGGAAGAGATGAGAATGTTGGCTCCATGATCAGAAGGCTTGATTTATTTTTTTATGATATATATATATATATATTACATTATGACTATACTAAAAAGAAAAGAAAAGAAAGAGGTTTCCTCAGAAGCTAAGCTAAGAATAGAACAGAAAGAATCATAACAAAGGCAGCTGTCCTGGACTCTGTCCGAGAGAGCTCAGTCCTTGATTGGCATTAATTATAAACATCCAAGATGGGCCAATCACAGGTCCACCTGTGGCATTCCACAGCAGCAGATAACCATTGCTTACGTTTGTTGCTGAAACTGCAGCTCTCAGAAGGAAAACTCTCAAGAACAGATTTTTCATGAAGGATGTCTGCGACAGGGACCAGCCTCTCCCCCAAGTCACCAGCAAGGGGAGAAGAGAGAAGGGCCTCAAGTGGCGCCTGGGGAGGCTCAGGCTGAACATTAGGAAGAGATGTCTTCACTGGAAGGGTGGTTAAACATTGGAGGGGGCTGCCCAGGGAGGTGGAGGTGTTCAGAGGAAGAGGAGCCCTGGCACTCAGTGCTGAGGTTTGTTTGGCACAGCGGCGCTCGGGCAAAGCTTGGACGCGATGGCCTCGGGGCTCTTCTCCAGCCTTAATGAGAATTCTATAATTCTCATTAATTACCAACCACAACTTACACATTTATTTGAAATTTAATGAGTTATTTGTTAACCAGGCTGACTAGGAATGTAGTGGTAAGAAATATGCAACAAGAATGTGAATATGTTGTTTTTCTTGGGATAGCAATGCCCCAGGGGACAAAAGGGATTCAGGGTAGCCTGGGGCTTGTTTCAGTTTGTTTGTGTGCAAGATCTTTAAGCTTAGAGCAATACATTTTCACTTACTGCTGTCATTAATCCTGAAAATTTATGTTTGCATTTTATGGCCAAACAACAGAATAGGAACTGCATCTTTTCTGGATGTACTCATTAGCTCTCAAAATGGGGGAGCAAACAAGCAATTCATAGCATGCAGCAGAATTCCTTTTTTTTTTTTTGCTAAAATGATTACTGAACTAGAACTTTTTAGAGGCCCTCCTAGGATGTTGTGTTTTTCACAGTGATACAAGTTCTGCATACAGTTCAGAGCTGACTGCTGCTGGTTTTTTTTTAATTTTGTTTTATTGCATTTGTATTTTTAATTTTCCTAGTACAGAACTGTTATTCCCATTCCCATATCTTTGCCTGAGAGCCCCTTAATTTCAAAATTACAATAATTCAGAGGGAGGGGGTTTACATTTCCCATTTCAAGGGAGGCTCCTGCCTTCCCTAGCAGGCACCTGTCCCTCCAAACCCAGGCACAGCTGTACATGTGGCACTGGAGAGCTGGCATGAAAGCAGGATGCAGCTTGCAGACACATTAGAAATGCTTTTGGACAAACACACTGTGAGCATAGGGCCAAAGTAAATCTTTGCAGCTCTTCTGAGGAGAGCCAGCCGTCTGCATGGAACAGCCACTGGTTTCAAACTGAGAATGTGCACAGGAAATGATGCTGACACTTTATCTTCCAGCCCTCAGCTGAAGTGGCAATGCCAGCACTGTAAGGCCTGTAGAAGAAAAAGCCATTGTTCATATGCACTGTTTAAATTAAATATTCTGATAAAGCACATGTGTTGTTTAAATTAAATAATCTGAAAAATCTATATATGAAAAGCCCACAAAAGCACTTAATTCTGTCTGGGTATTTGTTAATAATTACGGAGAGTTTCAGGAATTACGTGAGAAGTACAAAATTTAAGCCCTGCTCCCAAAAATTCTACATAGAGAATTAATTATAACAAAGGATAGGATAACAGAAAAATGTATAAGATGTTCATAATCTAACTCATTGCATTAGCAATTAGTGTTTACATGCTGGAATCTTTCTTTTTCCTTTTTAATTAAGAATAAGAAAGTTATGACTAACTTTGAGATCACAGAACAATGTAGTGTAATAATCCTCTATTAAAGGGATTTTTACTTGGACATCCTAATGAAAATATTATTTCTAACCTCATCTATCACAAATATAGGACAAGGGGACCCAGATAAGAGTTATAAAATGTTCCATTTTTCAATTGTTTTATGCCAATCATATTTCCAAGGCAAATGAGTGCAACATCAGATCCCACAGAATGTCCCATGTACAAATACAGAAAGATTAGTCTAGTCAAGTAATATTTTTCAAATTTGGGATCTCCCAGTTTCCAGGAGGGGCACGGATTCCTCCTGAGAAAATACACTTGATAATAAGTTTATTTTGTTCAGTTAACATCCCAGGATGGCTCAGGCAGTGCCCCAGAGACTGCTCCTCCTCTCTGCAGGTGACTGCTGTGTGAGCAGTCCCCTGCCAAATTGCAAGGTTGCTCAAGCCAAGGTTGTTCCTGGCAGTGGAAATTGCTGGTCCTCTGTCACTGGGGATTTTTGAGACCATTGTCTGATGCCTAAGCTGAGTGCAGTTTGACTTATTTCTGTCCATTGGTGAGATGGGGAATGCTAAAAGGGGCTCTCATCCTCCAGACCCAGGCAGGTGGGAAGGAGGAAGAAAAAGAGACAGGAGGATTATTTTCTGACAAACAAACTTATCTCCGCTGGGCACTGTGAAAATAAACCCAGTTAAACTGGCATGCTCCTAGAAGCACACTCTGCTCTACTGGTTAAGTTGCTTTTAGCAGTCACAGATCCCTGGTATCCACAAAATCCAAATAAGAAAGCACATGGTTGTCAGAAAGCTTAAATTCATCACGTGGGGGTCGATAAACCGAGAGAGCTGAAAACTTTTCTGTCTGTGATAATTCTGACTGCTCCAAGTGCAAACAGGACATAACCACTGCAGATTATTCTGGCCTGAGCCACCTTTCTGGGGAAGAGATGGCAGAGGGAGTGGAGGGCAGGGAAATGAGGAGCATCTGGGCAGGGAAACCTGCTCTCACCGTGGGAAGGGGCAGCCACCACGCAGGGCAGGACAAGGATGAGGTGACAGCAGTGTCACTGAAGGGCTGAGGGACCTGCAGCACAGCCACAGCACCGAGGAGCGCTGCCTTTGTTGGGAGCATGGTGATCCTGCTGTCAGAGCAGAGGGCATTGAATTCCCCTCTAGAGGAGGGTCTGGGCATGAAAAAGCAAAAAGCCAGTGGTTCACATGGAATGGGCCCAGTGGTTCAGGCAAAGTGAGCGCATGGAGAAAGTGTAGCACAAAAGGACCTGAATAACAAGGAGAGTAATGGATGTTATCTAGATGGGGAAGGTGGAGGTCATAAACTCATTTGTGTTTTTTGTTCCTGATGAAGACTCCTCTGTGTTGGTCCCCTTGTAGCAATTCCATTTCCATGGTAACAATCATATCATCTACCTGAACTGGAAGTCAATTCCCTCTTTCATGCAGTCTTGTCATGGCTGTCTCCTGCCTCCTGACAGTCCTTTGTCCTTGCCTTTTGGAGACTGCTGTCTTGGAGCAGATGATTCAATTCAGATATTTGTCATTCTTTCCTTTCTCGTTCTGAACAGACAACAGTGTTTTTTTTTTCTTTTTTATTATTTTTTTTTCTTTGCCCTTTGTCATCCGGGAGTTAACCAAATGTCTCTTCTGACTTTCTCAAAAATATCTGCTTGTGTGCTATCAGTTATGAAAATTAATGAAATCATATATATTTCAGAGATTACCAGGAAGCTGGAGGAGAATGCCTGCCACCTTTTCCTTACAAGAATGTTCACTGATCAGCAGAGCAGTGGTAAAAAATATCTGATATATTCACAGACGTGACTCCCTGTGCTGTAAGCCCAGAGATGCTGCTACACCCCGTCTTGGGCTTTAATTCATCATGAAGTTTGGATTTCCAGGGCAGCAAGGCTCAGAGAAGACCCTGCCTGAACTTTTGAGGATTGCACATTGAAATCTTTCTGCAGAATAATGACATGGGCTTCCTCTGCTGAGTAATAGTGTGGCACAAAGCACATCCCAAGAAGCCCTTTTCCAAAAAGCAGATTCAATCCCTATTTGCACCCAAAGACTTTATTTCTTAAATAAAGGAACTTGCACATCCTTTCCAGTAAAAGTTCTCACAGAGGTGGCTGACACCAGTTTGCATTTACATGTTTGTAATTTTACAGAGGAGGAGTAAAAGGCCAAATGCCTTTTTCAGCCAGGAGAGCAGTGCCAGCCCACCGCCCTGTGGCTGGGCACCCTGTGTCTGCTGTGCCCCACTCACTGCCCCTGCTCAGAATGACAAAGCTCCTTGTGCTGGAGGCAGAGTGTCACTGGTGCAGCCCAGCACTCCATACACTCCTAATTGTACTCTGCAAGTCCTTTTCCAAATCATCCCCTGATGTTTGGGAGCTATTTTTAAAGAGAACAGCAGCTCTCTCAGTGTAATGAACAAAATGGGTTTTCTGTAGCAACAGCTGTGGATTGCTTTTCAAGTACCATTATTTGTGGTTTTTCACAGGGGATTTTTTGGTGTGTTTGTTTGTTTGTTTGCTATTAGACATGCAGCGGTCATTAAAATAAATAAAAAAATACAGTCTATACCTGTATTTTGCATTAAAAGCCTTTTTTAAAAACCATTATTTAACATTTTTTGACATTATTTTTGAAACAGAAGTACCTGGAGTCTGTCTGTGATTCACAAACCCAGGACTGAGCAGTGCCATGGCCTCACCTGCACTGCTGTGCTCACCTGGGCCACCTTTTCCTGGAGGTGGAGGAGAGGATGAGAAAGATTCTGCTGTAACCACTGGGAGTGACTCGAGACACTGGGGAAATGCCTCACCAGGAGATGCTGAAAGAGACCTAATGAGAATAACACCAAAGAGTGACATGTGAAACCTTTAAAAGTGGTGTGTGACACAGAAGAGTTCGCCTAGGAACATTCTTTCTGACACACAAACAGCAGTATGCTCAAAAGCACTGAGAAGTGGTGCCTTAAAGGTGAAAAAAGGGAATATTTGGCTGCAGCTAATGTACTGGCAGGATCCACAGTGGTCTCTGCAGCTATATGGGTAAGAAAGGTGGAATTTTCATGGAAACACTCTAGAAGTTCAATGAATAGGAGTAGCCTTGATGTGATGTAGGAGAGTTCTGTGTTAAATATAAACCATGTTTGTGGGGCTGTCTATTCCTACACTTTGTGGCAAAATAAACCTCTCCTGTTAAAACTGATATCTAATTTCTCTGGAAGCATGTGATTTTATATTGCTTTCTATAGTGATCTTCAGAGTAGGGAAGGTTGTCAGACTGTGTTTTGGACAGGAAGGATTTCTGATTTGATTTCCATGGCATTGAAACAGAAAACAGAGTTTAAATAGGAAGAGAACGTGTCAGAAATGGGCTAATTTTTTTTTTTAAATTAACCTTAGACTTTAATTTGTGGGGGGGGGAAGGAGGGGTTGTGTATGTGTGGCATTTAGTCATCATGTAATTTATATTCATTCAGTCTTCACATATTCTTTATTGGGCATTAAGATTACTGGGGTACATAAGTCTTAAGTTACGTAAAATGGATGAAAGTTGTAACAGCTGGGAGTAATGCAATTTTAATACACACAAAAAGGCTGTGCTGACCTGGGACTGGTGGCTTTTAGGTCTGCTTGAAAAGCTGCTAAAGGTTTTAAACTTTCTGCTCTGTGTGAAGTTTGTAAACGATCTGGGATCCATCACCCCAGGCGAAGAGCTGCCTCTCTTTAGGATTGTAGTGGACGCTGGAGTGGCCACCCTGGCGTTTAGGGAAATGCAGTCCCGGGTTTGTGTGAGCGTTCCGAGCACCCAAAACATCATAAACGCACTGGATGCGGGAGGAGCCCCCAGAAGGAGAGTTGTAGACCACGTGGAGGGCGTTGCAGGCCACGAAAGCCGCCTCAGCATCCCTGCTGCTGCAGGGCGTGTCCCAGCTGCGCTCCACCGCCATGGCCACGGGGTTGATTTTGGTGAGGACAATGTTCCCCCCGGTCTCTGGCTCTGCATGGAGGGCCCACAGCCCCTGCTCGTCCAGAGCCAGGTCTATCTTCGTCTGTGGAGAGAGCTGGTAGGCAGGAATCCTGCCGGCCCCTGGCAGCAGCATCTGGTCAGCCACGCTCCGTCTCTGGAGGTGGAACTTGACGATCTCGTTCAAGGAGCCGTGCCTGTGGTAGAAGAGGAAGCCCTGGTAGATGACGTGGCCAGTTCCTTCCCAGGGCACTGGCAAGGGCACTCTGCGAGCCTTCAGAGTCTGGTTGTTCTCCATGAAAGCCATGAGATTTGCAAATTCCAAAATCACGTTATTCACGGAGCCGCTTAATAAATAAATCTTGGCGTGCTTTTTGCCAGGATCTTTCATCCAAGAGCCGTGCTTTGCTCCAGTCTTCTTAACTACCTTCAGGGACCTAATACCTGCAAGCATGTGGTCACAGCCTGCAAGGAAATAGCCAAAGACAAATAAAATTAGAATATCCGTAAATTTTCTAGTTTCCTTTCTTTGAATTACTTAGTTTCCTTTTAATTCATCAATATATCAGTAAAGGCGATTGACTCAAAAAAGAGTCAATATATCAGTAAAAGTGTCAGTAGTGTGGCTATGGTAGGTAGTGCTGAAAATAGTTTTATGTGATATTATATTTGAATAATATTATGGTATATTTGAATATATTTGAATAATATTATATAAATAACAATATAACAATATATGATGTATATTATATATACTATATTGTATAATGATTATACAATAATATATTAATATATAATCTATAATAATATATATTATATTTGAATAATATTTTGATATTATTATTATTATTATTATATATTCCTGCTAATAAAACTGTAGTATCTTCATCGACCTGTAGAGTGTTGGGTTTTGTTCTATTACACCAGTGTTACCCAAAACATTTGGATGTTTGTGTGTCTGAGGGAGACCAAGAATACAGTTAGTGATCTTGTGATTATTCTTGTCTGTCCTTCTACAGGGCTATAATTTTTACTTCAGAGAACTGACTTCTGGTTTAGATCAACACAGTAAAGTAATCAGATTTATTTCCTGTTGGAGGCATACAAATTAAAATCCATTATCCACATGTATAGTATTTTTGTTTCAGGACTGGTCTTATCCTCAGCCTCTTTTTTATGCATTTGTAGTATAAATAGAAACAAAAATAGATCAGCATAACTGAAAGCCAAAAAACTGGGCTATCTTCCCATTCACCTTCCCAGCACCTGCACACAAAGGAGCAAGGACAGAACACAGATCACCCAAGCAGGGGTGTGCATGCACGGAGGTGGCCTTTGAAGGAGCTGGCGTGGTGTCTGTGCTGCCAATTCCTGTGCCAGGAGCGTGGCTGGTGGCACCACCCAGCTCTTTACCTCCCCGGAGGGTTAAAATTGGCCTCAAGTCACAGCTCTGGCTTCTTCACATTTTTTGTGCACCCTGCAGGGACCTTTCAGACCAGAAAGCACCAAGCCTGGGAGGACTCAGGCATTTAGACTCTGAGATCTTTATCAAGCAGCATCTTTTCCAGGAAAAAACCCCACTATTGCAAAGCATATTAACAAACTTGTTTACCAAAGGCACTCATAAATTACAGGGCGCAGCATTTGAAGTTGAAAGAATTGCTTTCAGTGGAGCGCAGCCATTTCAGCAAACAGGACAAACAGAGCTCTAAGGCAGGAAGTTCTGGCAGCAGATGAAATGGAGAAAGCAAAACCAGCCCCCCTGCTTGGCCTGATAGGAACCTATTGAAGTCAGTGGCAAGGCTCCAGTTGCCCACAGAAAGCAATCTTTATGTAATTTGTGTGCACTGATACCCTCTAATCAAAGCTTTTGGATATTGCTGCTACAGAGCGGAATTTTTTTTTCCCTGAGAGTCCTCACTCTGGAAGTGCCTTCCCTGAGCAAGCCACAACAGCTCTCTCAAATCTAACATTTATTGATTAGATAGATTTAAAAAATTAGATAGATTTAAAAAAATTAAAGCTGCTGAATCAAAAACCCCTAGGCAGCCTTAGCAGCGCCTTCCTCTGCAGGGGAAATAACCAGATTTTTGTCTGATTGTTATTTTCTGTGTGAACTTGACCCAAACACAGTAACAAAGCTGGACTTAAAAACCCTCTTTTCTGCTAGATTTTTGAAGTGACTCAGCAAAAATAATCATAGAGTCTGGTTAAGACATGACAGCATAGAAGCAGAGCTGCTATTTTCTAGAGTTGAGGATCTTCCTACTTTTTCTAAGTGCTGTAAAATCTGCACAGGGAATACTTTTGACATCAAATTCACTGGGAAAAGTATCTGACTAGTATTGACAGTAGAGAACAAATTGAAAATAAAGTTACCATGAGCCGCTACAATAAAGTAAAAAGTAATAATTTCCAACAAAGGAAAATGTAAAGTAATTTTTTCCCCTCTGAAACTCTCAGAAAGATACAATTTTCAAAGTGCCTTAACCACAGTCAATTTAAAAATCCCCAATTTTTTTCCTCTCTGAAAAAAATGCCTGATGTTCAAAAGTTCTCTAAATGGCAAACAGAACTATTGATATTCAGAGCACTGAATTGTGGAGTATGAGGAGATTCAGAAGCAGAATAGGTGATTGCTTCTGTAAGCATCTGCCTTAATACTGATTTGTTTGAAAAGTCTAAGAAGAAATTGTAAATTTATGCGCAAAATTAAATCAACCTAATTCTGCTGAAGTCAGTGGAATTGTATAATTGATGATGCTGAAGTTCTTTCACTCACTTTTTAAAATTTTCAGTTTGTATCTCTTATTATTTACTCTTCATTTCTTACTACTATGAAAAGAAAAGTCTTCTTTAAATATGTCTGTTATACACAGTTTACATCCATACCAAAACTTCTTAAGGTAAAGATAATTATAAAATGTCATTTGTTTAAAAAAAAAAAATAGATTGTGCATGTCTTCTTCGTGGTAGGTACCATCACACCAAATTTCCAAATCAGAGCCAAGCTTTGCTGACAGCCAAGCCAGTGTGCTCTCTTATTAAAGGAGGGGACAAGGAGAGGAAAGATGACAGAGCAGGACAGTAAAGCAGGTAAACATTGTAGAAGTAAATTAAGTAGTTTATTAACTCAGGAATTTACTTTTGAGGTTTTGACTCTGCCTAGTCCAAAAAGCAAAGACCACTATTAATTCCTTAGTACAGCTGCAGTACTCAGAAATGTGTTTTTCTGGGACTTTGCAACAGCACACCTTCAGAGGATTTTACCTTATTTTATCATAAAAAAAGAATTAATTTGATATGCAGTAGAATTTCTGCAAAGTAAATGTTTGGACTGTATTTTCCTCCCTCCCTCTGCCACACCATTTTTGCATACACATGGCTTTTACAAGTCTAGCATTTACTCAGCCCAAACCCCCTTGCAAGGATCCGTGGATGAAAATCTCTTATCCCTGTGCCAGCACGCACCCGTGGCACTGTTCACACCGAGGTTCTGAAAGACAAACTGCTCTTACTTGCATTAAGCATGAGTTTAAGTCGCTTTTTCTCCTCTGCCTCTTCCAGCAGCTGCTGTTCCAGCAGGTCCTCGTGCACTTCCACGCAGGCGTTGGAATCCGCGACGGATCCAAAATAGTCGATGTCCCTCTGGGCGCGCTCGACCCTCGTGAGCAAATTCTCCACCTCCCCCTGAAGCTCAGCCTTGTCGGTGCTCAGCCTTGCCAGGCGGGCCAGCGCCGCCTGCGAGAGCTCTCTGAACTCATCCACATATTCCAGCAGGTCTTGGCTGCACTTCTCCAGCCTCCTCTGCAGCCAGAGCGCGGGAGAGAACACACGGACAGACGTGGGGATTCTGTGCGCATCACAGCCTCACTCATGGTGACCTTCACAACCCTGCTGCTCCCTCCTTCCCAGCGCCCTGCTCCCACCTATTCCAGCCCAGGGGGCTCTTGCTGGGGTCTGTGTGAGGAGAACATCTCAGACTGGCACAGAATTCACAACTCTGGACAAAAATCCACATTTTTTTGACTTGACATGTATTGCTTCAGGACGGCCCCAACACAGCGAATAATGTGCTCTGACTCCATTGTTCAGAAGGCTGAACAAATGCTTTATTAAGCTATAATATTACACTAATACTATACTAAATTACATACTAAAGAGATACTACACTAAAGAATACCAAAGAAAAACCTGTGACTGTCTGGAGACAGCCAGGACACAGCTTTGACCCAACTGGCCATGGAATCAACACAAGCTTCACCAGTGTCTAATCAACAAATCACTTTGGGTAAACAATCTCCATAAGGCATTCCACATGTGCAAAACAACAGGAGCAGTGCATAGAGACAAGAATTGTTTTCTCTTCTTTTCTCTGTGCTTTTCCCTGCCTTCCCCAGGAAAAAATCCTTGCCAAGTTGTGCCTGCTGCTCTCTCTGAAGAGAGCTGTGGCCACAGACATGGTTACTTGTAGTGTAGATGGCCGTGCCCCTGGTTATTCTTGATGGGCTGCAGCTGTGATGTCCTTAATTGGGCTGCAGCTGTGGCTAGTCAAGGTAACTGGGATAAAAGGGGGTGAGTTGGCCAGAGTCAGGGAGAGCCTTGGAGGAGCCCCGGAGAACCAGAAGCAAGTGCTGAGAGGATTTGCCCCCGAGAGAACCCCCAGAGAAGGTATGGGACTCTTTAGAAATATGACCGTAACACTATAGTAACTACAACAAGAATGGACTGTGTGGCTATTGCACAACAGTTACTGACAGCCAGATATTTTGTTTTGCTGCCTGAAGAAAGTGCTCTGATGGAAGCAGCCAGGGATAACGAAGGGCTCATGATCTCTGATGACTTGCTTTCCATAAACTTTCTGGAACTCCTCCTCTTTGACTGCTGGTGAAGCAGCCTCAAAGAGTTTTCTGCAGGAAATCTACAGCCATGAACATTTCACATGGATACACCTCTTCTGATCAAGGCAGAATCTAGTGTGGCTGTTTTTTCACCCATTTAAAGGTGAAAATGAAACTACTGAAATGCTATAGTTGAGGAAGTTTTGTGTTGTTTCTTTTTTTGTTTGTTTTTTTTTTCCCTCAAATTATTGGCTGTATTAACAAAAACCCAACGCAAAGCAACAACAAAAAAAACCACCAAAGAACAAAAACCCCCAAACATAGAAAGCAAAACCCCTATTTCTTTACATCTAAATTCAAATTATCAATGCTTTCAAAGGTAATTAATATGACTCTCTGTTGCAATTCAGCTGCTTCATAGGTGTCCTGAAAATAGCAGTTCAGCTGCCACTTTGGGAAGATGAGGAATTTGAGCAGATCTTTGGTTGGTTTGCTTTGTGAGCTGTGCTTTCTGTGCTACCTCCTCTCTCCTCCATTTATACAAGACCATAAATCCCCAGGAAGTTGCTTACTTGCTTTCTACAAAACCTTTCGTTTAAATGCTTTCAAGTGCTGTCATCAGTGTCTGCCTCACTCTCTGTCCTGTTCCTTTTGTGCCCCTTGCACCAAA
>WBNP01003894.1:76943-95534 GCA_013401095.1 Passerina amoena | reverse complement strand
CACCCTTTTTGGGAAATAATGGCCAGCACCAGTTATCCTGCACTAAAAAATATTTCCTTTTTTTTCCCTTTTCTTTCCAGACTTTATATTCAGAGCACCCATTAAATTAAGCAAAACAGGAGAGCTCCGAGAAGAATATGAGAGCCAGCTAAGGAAGGTCAGTATTTTTGGGTAATTGTGGTTTTTCTTCCAGAACAACTTGGATTTCCTGCAGGAACGCCATCCTACCTGCAGGGAAACCTGGAGGGCTCTTTTTTCCTGTTCTTTAACAAAGCTCATTTATTCTCTTTACACTGTTCAGCCAGTTCAGGAAATGACCGTAATTGAGCATGTAGAAGCCAAATTTTGCTGTCTTAGCCTGCCTTCCAGAACATGGAAATGTACCTACCTTCTCTGGAGTGACTGGTTGTGGATGTAATTCCATAAAGGCTTTTGCAGCATAAGGCATCTCCTTCTCCTCAAAAGCAAACTATTCCAAACTAGAGCTTTCTAGTTTTTTTAGCCAAGAATAAAATGTCTTTTAAAACAGCCTTGTCTGAGTAGGAAAATAGGTGATATTTCAGGTAGATAACTAGTCTGGGAAACACATATGTGTGAGGAGACAGTTAAAAAGCATGGAAGGGTCTTCCCTCCTGCTTCTCCATGTATGGAATTAGCAGTGACACTGATGGGCACTGTCACTGCAGGTTATTAAGATAGCTTTGGCTATTTCTTTAGCTGATCATAGGAATTGCAAACTCTTCTCCCACTGAGGTGCCTTGCCAGGAAGGCAGGGACACTTTGTGTGCAAAGCCGTGGGACTTGTGGCATTTTCAGCAACAATCCTCTGTCAAATTTAAGGAAACACGTTTGCAGCATGGTCAGGGTGCAGCTGAGAAGGTTTTTACATCTACAGCTTGACTTCAGCAAAAAGATAGCACGTGCAGTCCAGTGCCAGCCCTTCTCCCTTCCAGTCAGAAGGAAATGCTTCACCATGTTTCCAGCATTTGGGCATGTTTTTGTCTTGTTCTCCTTCAGCCTGCTGCCTTCCTCTCCTTGCCCCCTGCCAGATGGGAGATGGGTTTCTTCCCCCTGCCAGCTTAAACTTGGTTTTTGTGAGGCTCAGCCGAAAGAGCCGTGTGGGAGGGGATTCTGTGAATTGTCATCTCAGAGGAAATGGCAGTGAGATTTGGCTGGTAAAATGACAGCTGATGATGCAGTCACACTGTTCCCTTGAATCAGAATAGAATCACAGAATTGTTTAGATGGGAAAAGCCCTCACTTGTTACCTGGGGTGAGAGACTGACTCTCACCTGGCTCTACCCTCCTGTCAGGAAGTTGTAGGGAAGCTGATCTGAAAACTGTCACTGTTCTACCTATCAAGAGATTCTTGGTATCTCTGAACCTCTGAATCATGGAGGAGACAGGAACTCAGGTTTGGGAATCTAAGCTTGTATAGGATTTGGTTTCCTTCCCTGTCTCAAGACACAGGGCTTGATCCCAGCTTCCCTGGCCATGGCATGGGGATAACCTGGGCTGTCCTGAGGAAGGGACAGGAGCATTTCCAAACCTTTTTACATCTCCCAGATGTGAGTTGTTTTACATATCTGAACTCTTGACCCGATTGCACCCTTTTTGCAGTTGAAAACAAAGTGGTACCATAATTATGTACTGAAGAGACTTTATTTGATGTGGATTATCTCATAGCTTAATCTTCTCAGCTGCCTTTCAGAATGAGATAGATCTTTGCTGCCTGTGCAGGACAGCAGGATTGGGTTTTCCTCTTTTGTGCCCTTGGTGCTCTTGCATTTTATGTTTTTCCAGAGGAGGCTGTCATTTCTGTGCACTCAAACCCTCGCTCATCCTGTCCAGCTGTCTTTCTCTCCATCACAAGCAAGTCTGTTGCTTGTGAGCACACACAGAGTGGGAGGGAAACTCCCACCTGAGGCATGTGCTGACATGCAGCCTCCCAGAGCCAGGGCAGAGGAGAGGCTCCCGGAGCCACAGACCTGGACAGGTCCTGCAGGGAAGAGAAGATACCAAATGTGAGTTTGCCCAGCTTTTGGAATTAATATTAGTGTCAGGAGTGGTGGTTCTGAGTGAACAACTGTCAATTGCTTGTACAGCATTTCCCCCCTGCAGTTGCAGTACCCAAAAGGACTAAAATGCATTTTCTGATAACTGTGCTGTTCCCAGCAGCTGTTGGTGCTGCATCCAGTATTTCAGAGATGCTGCCCAGATAACCTGAGGTCCTTCTCCAGGGTACATGTTTCACACTACTTTGTTTCAGTGTCTTGTCCTCCTGTCCCAGCGCAGCATTGCCACATCTGGAAGGAAATTCTCTGGGAGACAATTTACATTAGGGCTACTTCAAATTATTACTTTTTGAAATTAGTACAGATTTTATCATTACAGTTTGATTTTGCTTGCAGCCTTAATTCTGGACCTAAGTTGTTTTTTGTGTTGTCTTAATTAGGATTAGGATCCTGTTGTTGCCTTTTTGACTTCACTGTCAGCAAAGCTTGGGTTGTCACCTCGCACTGCTTGTGCCATGGATTTTCCCAAAATCCTTAAATATTCCTGTGTGTTGTTACATATTCTCATGTCATTCGATTTTATAATTTAGCCAGAAAACTGAATATTTCCATATAACTTTCTTCCACATGAGAAATATAGGAGGGACACAAGTGCTGGGTGGTATTTCAGCCAGCCCCAAAAAGATATAAATCTTTATAATAAATCTTGGTGTGATTTGTTTTTCAGATGCTTCCAAAAAGGCAGAAATACTGTTGACTTAGAGCAGACTATTCATCATGTCTGCATCACGTGGTCACAATCTATGTTAGTCAGACACTGTTGTAGTTATTGCTTGAGATTATTAATAGATGAGGAATTTAAAGATACATCTTAAAACAACTCTGAGCAAGGAGTCAAACCGGTCTTTGAAAATATTTGCTGAACACCCACAATGAGCCAAACAGGGGAGTTTTTCCTGGTTTCTGCCTTTTTTACTCCTTGTTTTCCTCCTTGTTTCTCTCTTCCTCATCTCTGGGGGCTTGGATTCAGCAGGATTTGGGTCTTTGCCAGTTTGAAAATCACAGTGTGCTTTTACTGTAATGCCTCGTGGACTCCGTTTTCTTTCTCATCCTTATGTCCATACTTGTGAGATTTTCCCTTCCTCCAGCAGGGAAGAGAAACACCAAATATTTTTGGAAGAAGTTGTTGCTGCCTTTTTGAGTTAGGGAGCTTCTTAAGCACCTGAGATGCCTGTGCCCAAATATGAGGAAAAGCCCAGGGATATGAATTCCTGGTGCAGTGGTTCATGAGCAGGACAAAGAGGTGTCAGTCAGAGGTGTGGATAACTCCTGGGTGGATGGAGGAAGGAGGCAGGATCTGTTCTGTGTACAGATAGATGTAGACTATTCCTGGGCTGTGTCTAAGCTGAGGAAGAGGCAAAGCACAAGCTGGGAAAGTGGCTGGGGGATGCAGGGAGAACCTCCATGGGCAGGGACAATCAGATGGTGCCAAGCCTGTTCCTCAGGAAAAGGTACTGGAAAGGAGGAGAAAAGGGGTCTTGGTTTTGACAGCAAGTCTGCAAATAAAGAAACAACCTGGCAGAAAAGGGGAGTTTGATTCCTTAGGTGAGGAGAATAGTGCAGCAGGACAGGCAGCCCTTCAGAGTCCGTGTACCTTGAGTCCCAGATCCTGGCATTCCCTGTTTGAAGCTGAACTCAAGCTTTGAGCCTGGACTCAGCTGTCAGGGGAAAGGTGGCCTCTCTGGATCCCCTCCATCCCAACACAGTGGTGAAACAGTGGGATTTCATCTCTTGTGTAGCTTTTCACGTGGGAATTGCTGCATCTCACCTTTTATTTTAGATGCTGCTGCTTGTGTGTCTGCCAAACTGTGTGTGCTGTGTGTCAGGCCATTATTGTTTTGCAAAGAAGATAAAATCCATGATACTTGTGTATAAAACACAAATGTGGCATAGAAGCAAACCAATCTTCACATTAGTGTGAGGGAGAGGCAGTGACTCTAGCCTGGAGTGGAGAACTGAAGGCACAAAATTAAATTATGTTACCAAACTCTTATTCTTTCCAGTCTGTAAGTGTAGGACTTCAAATTATATCTGCCCTATCTCTCTTGTCCTTATTTGCAGCTGAGAGAAGAGAAACTACAAGAAGAAAAGACATCTGAGGATCTGATTCACAAGTTCATCCTAGATGACGTGGACGTAGGGAAAAGAAAAATGGAGGAACAGCAGAAAAAAGATGAATCTGTAGTGCTGAAAGGGAACCAAGACTGTGTAAGTGAGCTCATGCTTCTCCTCCCTGCCCACTTGTCAAAACTTTCATTCTTGGGCTTTCCAGGATTCCTTGATTGAGTTTTTATAGTTTATGAAAGCTATGAGCTGGCAGATTATTAAGATCCTTGTTAATGAGAACTGTCTTCTAAGGTCTGTTATGACTGCAGATGTTCTTCCAGAGGTTTCTGTCCCTCTTTTTACCCCCTGCTGTGTGACTCTTCCTGACACAGCAGATCCCCACAGCTTTGGGGATATCCTTGGTCTTTAGGCTTGCATGCATTTCCATGAATGTTCTGCAGTGAAGTTGTACAACTGAAGTTCAGCACATTCTTCATGCTGACTTCTGCCTATTTCCCATTTCATTTGGGAGGCTCTGCAGGAAATGCTCTTAAAATTTCCATTTGATAGGCTGACCCATGGGGACTGAGTGACCAACACCGTGCAGTAACCCCTATTGTAGAATTTTCCCACATTTTCTTGATCAATAAATTACCTTTATTGGATGACTAACAGCTATCTGTAGGAGCTATGTGCTTGGTTTTGTATTTTTTGTGCCTTATGTCCTGTCAGTATAATCAGAAATGGGGGATTTGGGGATCTTCAACACTTTTGCAGACAGAGCTTTATTTTCCAAGTTATTCTTTCTGTTGTGCATGTCAGCTAACTGTTCCTTGATTGACTTCAGTGTCCTGAGCGTCTCTCGGACTCGGAGAACGAGGAACCGTTCCAAGGCAAGCAAACACACCGCTCAGCTTTTGTTTCCAAGACCAGTGCTTACTCCCTTGCTTTCCTTTCAGGGTAAGAGGCTGAGACTTTATTTAATGTCCTTTAAAGATGTTCTTCTGACTTGTTTTAAACACACCTGACATGCTCTAATTCAAATGGTCGTTCCAATCTAAAATAAGTGATTTTTTCCCTGTAATTTTAGAGCAGGCTCATTGGTAGAATGTGGTGTCTGTCTGATTACTTCCTACCTGGAAGTTAAGGAAGTTAATGTTCATCCCATGAAGGAGAAAAATCATTGCCTGTAGATTTAAACCATTAGTCAGAAATCAGAGTTCTGTAGGAGGAACTCAGGAGTGCTGGTTCCCTTCTGCAGCAGGGATAAGAAGGGATGGCATCAGCCCCAAACTCCCTGGAAGGCTGTTGCCTGACACAGTGGAAGCAGCTGAATAAGCAGGTGTGTTTCCAGGTGAGAAGCAGAGGGGTTTCCCCAGCTTCCTCCTCAGCACTGGCCTCAGTTCATCACGGGCTGTGGGCAGAGGTGTCTGCGTGTCATGCAGAGCCCCTGAGCACAGAGCAGGACTCTGCTGCAAATCCAGGATTCCTGGATCCCTTTGCCCCGAGGGCAGGGGAGGTACCTCTGCCAGCCAGGTGCTGCCAAGGTTGATGCCTCTCCCACAGGGAGCAGCTGCCAGGGCTGGTGAGCTGGTTGTTCCCAAGGCTCCTGTTCTCACCCTTCTGCTTTTCAGGAATTTAACCTCCAAGGTGGAGAGGAGCCGGAGCTGCAATGACACCGTTCAGGAGAGATCCAAGAGCAGGCAGAGATCAGCCCCAGCCACCAAAGCTAAGGTACAGGCAGTGTGTGGAAACAGGTTCCTGTGTGTAAACGTTCTTATCTGAGGTTACACAGCTCCAGTAATCTGGAGATATCAAATATGGGCTTTGTGGCCCTGTTATCGCCCTGGGGCCAATCACCTCCTTGTGGCTCCCAATAAAACCTGCTGGGTTAGCAATTACTAAACAGAAAAGCAGACAGGTGTCAGGGTTCTTGTGTAGTGTTGGAGGCTAATTGGAAGTTGAAAGGGTTCTCATCAGCCTTTTGTTTTGTGATTCATTTTCTTTTCGAGGCTGACTCTCCAGCCAGGTAAAGAAAAATCTTTTTGAAGTCTAGGAAAATAATCCTCTTTTCTCTTTCTCTCCAAAGCTGTTTGAACAGAGCAAAACTCATTGCTTTCCTGACCAGGGTACATTGGCATTTAATACTATAGAAATCACAAAGTCCTGGTCCTCATAGGATCATAGAATGGTTTGGGTTGGAAGGGAGCTTAAAGCTCATCCAACCCCCTGCCCTGGGCAGGGACACCTTCCACTATCCCAGGGTGCTCCAAGCCCCATCCAGCCTGGCCTTGGACACTTCCAAGGATGGGGCAGCCACCCAGCTGCTTGTGCTAGGATGTTCCTTCCTGGGATCAGTTTCATCCCTGATGGAGAAGGAGAGGGTTCAGGTCCAGAGGTCCCATGAGGAACAGAAACCTGTGCAGTCTGTCACCTGAGCTTCTGGGAGCTGGACTGAGCCCAAAGTGAGCATCCATGGCTTCCCTTCCCTCCAAGGGCTGACTTCTTTTTTAAGAGGATGCCTTATGGACGTGACCAATTAAGAGTTCCAGTACAGAGTATTCCAAAAACTCATTTTGACCTCAAAATAAGTGAGTAGGAAAAACCTTCTTTCCATCTAAGCATGGAAAGGCTGTTACTGTACACAGTAGCTGCTGGATAAAAATATTTCATCTCAGTGCTAAAAAGAAGACAATTTGTAGTTGTGTGTGTTGTTACCTCTCTTATTTATTTGAGCCAGGATTAAGCCCAAGTGTAGCAGCATTCAGGGACTGTGTTAGAGATGACAAGAAATGTTGCTCTTAATCAGAGAATCAGTCAGGTTCAAAGAGACCTTCAGGGCCATCAAGTCAACACAGCACCAGCACAATCACCCCTGACCCGCATCCCCAAGGGCCACATCCAGGTGCCTCTTACATCTGGGCCAAGTCCTTACTCTTCCTCTCCCACAGCTTGGAAGGGCGCAAAAAATAATTTGGATACAATTTCCCTTGAGGAGCTTGGTTTCCTTCAGCCAGGGTGGTGCAGTGCTTCTTGGCTTCTCCTTGTCTTCACAGAATCATCCAGGCTGGAAGAGACCCTTAAGGTCATCTAGTGCAGCCATCACTAACACCACTGAGTGGGCAGATTTATCCAGGTAAAGAGAAAACACATTTCAAGGCCAGGTTGCACAGGGCTTGTAGGAATCTGGTCTAGTGGAAACTAGTGGGAAACTATTCCCTGCCCATGGAAGAGGGTGGCATGAGATGGCCTTTAATGCCACTCCTCACCCAAGCCTTCCTGTGGCTGTGTGATTTTGCCATCAGACTGGCTGTTACTTGTGGCAAGAGCAGCTCTTAGACTGAAATAAATTGGACACCCCGATTCTGCTGGACTGAAATATGGGTCTCCTTGAGCCAGGGCTCATAAGCTCTCGGGGATCTGTTTCACACCCAAGATAGCTCAGCTACCTTAGAAGGCATAAAATCAGCAGGATGGCTTCTGTGGTAGTGTTGGAAACAAAAAGTTTTAATAAAAGGCAAAATAACAAAACTCTTTACAGAGCAAAACCTGAGCCACGTGCAAGAGGTCCTTGCTTTCATTTATCAGCAAACCCAAAGTTTGTTTGTAAAAGGAAGCATCTTTTCCCATTCACCAATCAGTGGAACCCTTCCCATTGTTTCTTTCCCCTGCCAGCGCTGGTTTTACCTCCCAGCAGCCCCCGGCCTGTTTGTAAGGACGGCTGTGTTGTTCCTGTCGCCCTGCAGGTGCTGCCCGGGGCCGCGCCGCTGCTGGGCGTGCTGTCGTGCGCGCAGAACCACCGCTGCCTGTCGGCGCCGGAGCTGAGCGCCGAGCGGCGCCTGCTGCTCAGCGCCGCCTCCTCGCTGTCCGCGCTGCACCGCCCCGAGCGCTCCATCAGCCCCGAGAGCAACGACAGCATCTCCGAGGAGCTCAACCACTTCAAGCCCATCGTCTGCTCCCCGTGCACGCCCCCGAAGAGGCTGCCCGACGGCAGAGTGCTGAGCCCCCTCATCATCAAGTCCACCCCCAGGAACCTGAACCGCAGCCTGCAGAAGCCGACCACCTATGAGGCCAGCCCTAGGATACTGAAGAAATGGGAGCAGATATTTCAGGAGCGTCAGATCAAAAAGACTCTCTCTAAAGCAACCCTTACGTCCTTGGCTTCGGAGCCTGGGGAAGACGTCGTGGTTTCTGACATCACCAACGCCAGCAGTTGCACTAAAGAGCAGCCACAAGCTCAGGAGGATCACCTTCCAGCTGACACAGCAGGTGAGCCTCGCCCTGAGCTGGATTTCCTCCCTTCTGTCAGTGAAGTGAGGCTGGGGAGGGGGAGTGAGAAGAGCAGGGGTTCGCAGGCCTTAGCCACTGATGACGGTGCCGCGGAACCAGATGTGAGATCAAACGTAACCTCCCTAAACACACGGGTGGCTGAGGTCCCCGACCTAAAAGTGAACACCTTCATGGACAAATCCTGCCTCAGCCTGGGCCCCAAAGTGCTGAGCAGGAGACTCATGGGCATCGGCGCATCGCTGCCTGACAACAGCTCGCTGGGAGTGCCCATCAAGCCCCCGGGGAAGAAGCAGCTGAAGTACCTGAACAACAGCGAGCTGATCAACGTGCAGAACAGCACCTGCAGCTCCGTGGAGAACCTCCTCGGGGAGCAGGCGCCGCTGCTGCGCCGGGGCCGCAAGAGACGCTGCAAAACCAAGCACCTGGAGCACAACGGCTCCGTCAAGAGACTGAGGCACGCGGCGCCGGGGGAGGCGGGCCTGCCCCCCGAGGGCCGGGACGTGGAGCAGAAGCTCCAGCAGGAGGAGGAGGACAGGAGGCTGGCCCTGCACCTGCAGCGCATTTTTGACAGCGAGAACAGGACGGTGGAGAGGCGCAGAGTGCGCGTGGACCGGTACCTGCTGCGCTCCAAGAGCACGCTGGGGGCCAAGTAGCACTGCTGGGCCAGGCTGCCTTCCTAGGGGACAGTGAGGTTTGTCAGAGTATCTTAGAGGAAAACTATTTTTTGCCCTACTTCACCCACGCAGTTGTTTTCTCGTTTCGGTGGTAAGACATTTCTGGGTCCAGTTCAGAGAGAAGCCAGCATCCTTTCAGATTTTAAAAGAAAGAGAGAGAATGAGGAAAAAGTCCTCAGGTCCGTTGGTCTGAAGGAATTGTCTGTGGTCCCTGTGAATACACTGCAAGGCCTCCACAGGCAGGCAGGCAGGCAGGCAGGCACACCTGGGATCTCCAGGTAGGAGGGCTGTGAATGTGGGTATGAGGGCCATCCCAAGAGAAATCTGAGCTCTGCTCATGGAAATTGCCTGAGAGTCTTCTCCTCTCTGCCTGCTCCATTTTCTCCCTCAGGCTGCATCTGGTTGTGGGGTCAGCCTCTCATCCATGCTCTGTATTTCTCCTGGGGAGTCCTAAACAGAGCCCCCCAGTAGTACTTCCAAATGAATGTATCTCACTGTCTGCAACAGCAGCACAGATCATTTGTCACTTTCTTGAAGCAGAAAGCCAAATGCAGTGAAAAGAAAAACCTGAAATAAGGATTTTACTGAAAAACCTGCCCCTGCTCCAGCTTCCAGGCTTCAGGCTCAAACCACTAAGAAAGCTCAGGTGACTGATGCTCTACAAACTTCCAGGCATGAAGCTGCCTGGAGCAGAGCTGGCTCAGAGCCTGGGCTTGGTGGAGCGTGTCTCTGCCCAGATGTGGCAGGCCACCCTGAGTGTTTCTAACCCTCTTCCATGGATTAATTTCATGGATTATTTCCAGTAATTTAGCTCAAAAAGTACCCTTCCAACTCAGCCCATGGCAGCTGCCTTGCACAGTATTCATGGGGACCCTCGGGGCCCATGGGGACCTTGTCTGGGGCAGGGGTTGGGGCTTTACCTGTCCTGCCCCTCCGTGTGCCAGGTGGCAGGGGTGTTCTCGGGATGAGCACAGTGCAGGGACAAACTTCCCTGTGGATCCTGTGAAGGGAGGGCAGCCGGTGCACAGAAACAGACAGATCTGGTCTAACTGCATTGCCCCATTTCCTCCCTCCATCTTCAACAGTCAAAAAGAAAACAGGAACTGGTTTTCTTTTTCACTGCAAGGACCCTGGCAGGCTTTTTTTTCCCTAATTGAACTGGATTTAAAAAAAAAGAAAAAACAGAAGAAAAAAAAGAAAAAAGAAATCTTATATTTTATTGGGTAAAATTTATATATTTTAAATACTATATTTCAACAGATCGACACTTTTGTTTTGAGAGATCTTATAGCAATGATTCCATAATATATATCTCTATCTCTGCATCTCCTTGCCACACAAACCACTGGATGGTTCAGGCTGTACCCGGGGCTGGTGGCACCTGGCCTGCTCTGCCTTCCTCTCCTGCACCACAGCCTGGCAGGTGCTGCTTTGGGCCCAAACCAAAGCCTGCTCCTCTGTCCAGCTGTCAGTTAGAAGGAAATTAGGAATTAGAGCCTTGGCTGGACCCGGAAGAGCAGCACAGAGAGAAGTAGGGATGGCCTGGGTCTGCCCTGGGAGCTCAGGAGGGAAAGCCGCAGCTTTAACTCGGGATCCACGCTGGTTTTCCCAACATTTTGAGCTGCAATATGCACTTCCCAGGTGCATTTAGATTTAGAATTCTTTTTGCAGGCCCCCTTTTCTGCGGCTCGTCCCTGGAGCCCCAAACAGACTTCCCTAAACAGTTTCCTTTCTTCTCGTGGTGTTTGTGGGGGTTCAGCTGGGCCTGGGCTGCTTGCACCACCAAAAAATAGACTTACACGCTGAATGTATCTTTTCTTTCCCCTCTTAAAACAGATTTCACAGCCCAATGCACTATGCCAGTGTCTTAAATACCTTCTTTTGAAAATATTTCATAAGTGTTTAGGGGTTTGTGCGTTGATTTCCTGATCCCAAATCCAAGCTGGGCAGAAGTGTAGGAGGCAGTGCCTGGGCTGGAGCTTGTCCCCAGCCCAAAAAGCTTCATGGGACCCCCTGTGCTCCCAAAACAGAGATCCCAGCTCCCCAGGCACCACGCACAGCCCATGGCATCTGCGTTCAAGGAGGCCTTTGGATGTGCAATCACAGTCCTGTCCTGGAAGGGTTGCGGCGGCGCAAAGCCAGGATGAATGTTTTATTAACTCAACACTCTCCAAGTCTGTGTAAGCTTGCAAAAACCAACAAAAATTGTAAATAATTACACTCAGAAAAGCAGGAGCACCCAGCGTCTCCCCTGTAAAGGTCACCTTTGCCAGAAATCATGCCAGCTGAGAAGCAAGATACCTCCTGCTGAACTATGGATGCAGCACACGAGATCAAACCAAGTATTTATTCACGCTCCTCTGCAAGTCCTCTGTAACCCTCAGCTGCCTTCCCTCCGGGATGAAGGCATTCCTGGCTGGCTGTGGGGCAGCACGGGTGTGGGAGTGCCCTCCCAAAGCGTCTCCTCCAGAGGGGCTGGGGTTGGCTCCCTGACAGAAGGACTGTGTCTGCCAAAGATGCCTCCAGCTCCCAGCAAGTTCCTTTCTGACCCTCTGGAGCTCTCTGCCCGGGAAAAGCCGTGCAGGAAGGTCTGTGTTCAGAGTCAGCCAGATGAGATAAATGAAGGAAAAGTGCCAAAAGGGATGGTGCCAGGTGATTGATTGATTGTATGACGCCGTTGTCTATTGTCAGTATTTCTCTTCCAATGCTATTGTACATGCAGTGCACAGCAGTCACAAAGTGTAGCTTGAACAAGCGCTTCTCTGCATTTTCTCAGCGAAAGCAAAGGGGGAGATCCACGCCTTAAAGACTCTCAGAAAACAAGCCTTTAGCAATGCTGCGAGGGCAGGACAGCCCTGGCCTGTCCCCCAGTTGTCCGGCAAGGAGCTCGTCCCACGGCCGAGGGGAAGCGCACGAGATGGAGCCCACCCTCTGTCCATGGTGGGGCCCTGTGCGGTGTCACCAGCGTGGAGCTGGGCTGATCCCCGTGTGCCACCCGCCCCTGGCACTGCCAGCCACACCGTGCACCCCAGCCAGCTGCTCACTGTGCACACGGAGAGCCGGGCCGGGCCGTGCAGGGCTCGTGGGGAGCTCTCAGAGCCTGCGTGTCGCTGCACTTCCCTGAGCCGCGCTGTAAATCCTCGTGCTTTGTGTTCCCCCTGGCCAGCAGAGCTCCGGCTGGCTGCGGGCTCTGCTCTGCTCCCGTGTCACAGCCCAGCCCCGTGTCACACAGACACACAGGCAGCACCCACCCTGGCGTGCATGTGTGAAACGTGCGAGTGGAATGACGCGCAGGCGTCCCTCATGTTGTGGCTTCTGTTGTTGGAAACAGAGTAAACCCTGCTCGTGAAACAATTGTCACAAACCAGAAATACGCCGGCTAATGTGTACAAATAACAGTGTTTGTTCTAACAGCAACCGGGACTTGAACTGCAGGGCAAAGGCCGAGGTTCAAACAGAATAAAAACAGATTCTGACAGTGAGACTCCCTGCTTCTTGCTGGGCTTGGAAACGAGCAGGATCCTGCCGCTGCTTGTCCCTGACAGGTGACACTCCATCTGAAGGAGGTTGTGCAGTAATCGTAGAATCACAAAATCATTTGGTTGGAAAAGCTCAGAGACCCATGTCCCCCGTCCTCTGGGGACAAACCCGTTTTAATCCAAGGCTGATCTGCCAGCAGCTGGGTTTGGGCTGGGGTGAATCCGGCTGTAGATGCCAGGGAGCCCAGCAGGCTCTGTGTGGCAGCCTGGCAGAGCTGAGCCCGTGTTTCCATGTGGGCAGGGAGAGGCAGGTGCCACTCGCCCATCCTGTCCAGATCCCTGCCATCTGCTGCAGGACGTGCTCAAACTGTGCTTTCTCCACTTTATGGAGGTGCCATCTCCTCTGGCACCTCCATTAGACTGATGTCCTGCATCAAAGCAGCTTAACTGGATCAGCCCCTGTGGCCATCTAGCTTAGCATTGCATCTCCTGCGATGGAAAATGGGTTCCTTGTCATGGCAGCTGTACATGAAGGGTCTAATTACGGAGGAATAAGCAGCATCCTCCTCATGTGGCTCAACCACACAACAGGGCTGCTGTATCCTGTTGGAGATCATAGATCCATGGAAGAGTTAGGGCTGGAAAAGGCCTCCAAGGTCACTGAGTCCCCCAGCACTGCAAGGCCACCACTAACCCATGTCCCCAAGTGCCACATCCACAGGGCTTTAAATCCCTCCAGGTGTGGGGACTCCACCACTGCTCCGGGCAGCCCTTTTGGGGTCGGACGGGGCTTGGAGCAGCCTGACCCAGTGGAAGGTTCGACTGGATGGGTGTTAAGGTCGCTCCCAACGCTAACCCTGCGATTCCATGCCGGGAGCCCCTCCCGCAGGCCATGGGCATGGCGGACGGGCGGACTGCATTTCCCAGCGTGCCGCGCGGCGCGAGGGGTCCGGGCTTCCGGCCGCGCGGCCAACCAGGAGCACCCAGGTGTCGCGGGCGGGGCGGGGGCGGAGGCGGCGAGAAGATGGCGGCCAAGAGCGGCCGGAACGGGCTCCTGGACAAGGTACGGCGGGCGGGGCTCCTCGGCCGCCCCGAGCGGCCCCCACCCCGGCCGGGGCCCCGGGCAACGCCCCGACCGCCCCGCGCTCTCCCCCGCCCGCCCCGGGCTCCCACCTTCCACTGCTGGGTATCCCTCCCTCAGTCCTGGGCATCCTCATCCCTGAGAATCTGCCCTCAGCCCTAGGCATCCTCATCTCTGGGCATCCCCATCCCTGAGCATCCCCCCTCAGCCCTGAGCATCCCCATCCCTGAGAATCTGCCCTCAGCCCTGGGTATCCTCATCTCTGGGCATCCCCCCTCAGCCCTGGGCATCCCCATGCCTGAGAATCTGCCCTCAGCCCTGAGCATCTCCATCCTTGAGCATCCCCATCCCTGAGCATCCGCACTCATCCCTGAGCATCCCCATCCCTGAGAATCTTCCCCTGGCACCCTCCCTTCATCCCTGGTCATCCCCCTCCACCTGCTGCAGATGCTCGTAAAAGCAAAAATAAATAGTGGAAGGAATTCGACCCTCTTCTCTTAGGGCAAAGGCTGTGGCTTCCAGTTAACTTGTGTGCTAATTATCCCTGGAAGGAAATGCTTCAGGAGCAGCCACCTGAAATGTTTGGTGCCATACACCAATGTGAGAGCTCTGTCCCAGTTCTCTGTGGTTTTTAGATCCTTTTGTGCCTCATAAAACTGGACACGCAGTGGCAGTCACTGTGTGCCTCAGAATTCCCTTGTGCCAGGCCTGGGGGATAGCTGGGCTTTTCCCTGTGCGGCTGCAGGGCAAGCAGGTCGAGTTTTACGTCGTATTTTAAAGTGGTTTTGCTCCTTCCAGAGGAGGGGAGGGAGCTCTTTGGGCTGGTAGTTAATCCATTCAGCCTGGGAGCTCCCAGAGCAGGAAAAGGACAGGAGTGAAACTGAGGATTGCTCAGCTAAGATTCCAGCTCCAGTCACTGGCCCGTGTGAAACAAGGGATGACTTGGGATACTCATGGCTCAGACTGATGTGTCACCAAACTGTAATGCAGTTCAGGGAAAGGTGGGCCCTTGGAAAAGCTGGGAATTGCTGCTGAAGAGGGACCCATTCCTGCAGAAGATGTGAATACTTGTGGAGAGTGACAGAGTCCTTTCCTCTTGTTCCAGAAAATGGTTTTAACTGAAATTCCTTGTTTGTGCCTTTTAATTCTCCCCTTGTACCAAGGCAGTTGGGGGTTCTCAAAATTTTCTCATCCCCCAAGAATGTGTGTGGAGCAGTGTGGCTGGAAAGCAGGAGCACATCCAGAGGCAGGAACCCAGCCCAGCTGTCCCTTCCTGGGGATGGCAGTGGGAGCAGCAAATGAGGAAGCAAAACCAAACCTGCTGCCAGAGCCACATCCAGCCTGTGACGAGGTGTATGGGCTGGAAGCCACCAGGAGCTGCCCAGGCAGCTTTTGGGGGCAGATCCCCTCTGTCCAGCCAGGCTTTCCCAAGCAGCTTTGCTCTCTGGTCTGCCCCCTGTCCTGCTGCTCACGGCAGGAACAGGTTGGGATGGGATTGCCCTCACTCCACTCTTTCCATTGCAGTGGAAGATCGATGACAAGCCAGTGAAAATCGACAAGTGGGATGGTTCAGCTGTGAAAAACTCCTTGGACGACTCTGCCAAAAAGGTGAGCTCAGTCTCTCTCTGTCTCTGCTGAGCTGCCCCTCCTGGGAATCCCTCTGGTTTCCTTCCCTGCTTTTTGGGGTGGGTTGTGCCCGCAGCCATGCCGGCTCCCTGGTGGCATCTCCTGTCCTGTGGGGCCTGCTGCAGGCATTAGCTCCCCACAAACCTTCTGCTCAGTGTCCCTGTGCCCTCCCCAGAAGGGCATTGCTGAGAGGCTCAGCCGCCTGTCTGTCCCACAGGTGCTCCTGGAGAAGTACAAGTACGTGGAGAACTTCCGTCTGATCGACGGGCGCCTCCTCATCTGCACAGTCTCCTGCCTCTTTGCCATCGTGGCTCTCATTTGGGATTACCTGCACCCTTTTCCCGAATCCAAACCCGTCCTTGCCTTTTGTGTCGTCTCATATCCTTCACAGAGCCTGTCGTGGTCACACCACAGGGGTTTGATTCTCCATATTCTCTGGATGTGCCCATTTTCAGGCCTGCGGGAATTACGCTTCCTGCCATGTGCAGATCAGCTGATAATCAGACAGTTTTCATGTGATAGGAAAGTTCTGGCTGTAATGCCCCTAAATTTGGGTGGTCTGAGGCACTTCCTTTCTTTTATTCCATCCACAGTCTGGTTCCAGACACGATTGCTTTTCCCTGATACCACAGGTCAGATATTGAGAGGGGAAAGAGGAAATTCCTGCCAGCAGCTCTGTGCAGAGGGATCCACTCCACATCTCACCCCCTGAGGCTCAGCAATGCAGAGGAGCAGTGGTGGCCTGGACTGGGGAAAGGGTTGGACTCAATGGTCTCAGAGACATTTTCCAACCTAAACAATTCTGTGATCCTAAGGAATTTCCCTGTTCCTGGCTGTTCTGGGTGGCTTGTCTTGCAGCACTTGAAATTACTTAATTCCAGAAATTGGAAAGAGGAATTGCTCAGTCTGTGCTTAGGGGGAATGCCCAGCAACTCCTCCTGTGGTTTGTTCAGTCTCAAGGTTTCCCAGCAAATGCCAGAGAATCCCAGACTGGTTTGGGTGGGAAGGGACCTTAAAGCTCATCCATTCCCACCCCCTGCCATGGGCAGGGACACTGCCACTAAACCCGGTTGCTCCAAGCCCCATCCAGCCTGGCCTTGGGCACTTGCAGGGAGTGAATAACAAATTATTAAAGTTTAGATTTATTAGGTAATTTCTCACACTGATGGAGCCTCAGCCAAACAGCCTGTTTGCAATCCAGATGTCACGAGAGGTGCTTGAACCACAGTGTCTGAGGGGATCCACGTGACTCCTCTGCCTGATTTCTGCTTCTCCCTGCACCCTCCTGACTTCCTTAACTTCTCTGCACCTATTTTGTGATGATGGGCATCCTGACCATCTATACCTCATACAAGGAGAAGAGCATTTTCCTGGTGGCCCACAGGAAGGACCCGGCGGGGATGGATCCCGACGACATCTGGCAGCTCTCCTCCAGCCTCAAAAGGTACCGGCAGCCCGGGCTGGCCAGGCACCCCTGCCCTGCCTCCCCTGCCAGACACCACCCAAACACTGCCTGTTCCTCAGAATCCATCCTGCTCCACCAAAATCCATGGGCTGGCCCAGGAATGGGAGCAGCCCCAAGTGCTTTCCTGCCACCAGGGTTCATGTTTCATTTCTCCTTAATGCCGGGTGTAAAGGCCTTGAATTGTGTTAATTGTGAGCGCCCAGGAGGGATTTCCCCTCAGACAGGAGGGGGTTTCTGTCCCCCTGGGACCCTGCTCTGAGGGTTTTCCCCACTGGGACCCTGCTCTGAGGGTTTCTGTCCCCCTGGGACCCTGCCCTGAGGTGTGTCTGCCCTCCCACAGGTTCGATGACAAGTACACCCTGAAGCTGACGTTCATCAGTGGGAAAACCAAGCAGCAGAGGGAAGCTGAGTTCACCAAGTCCATTGCCAAGTTCTTTGATAACAACGGGACGTTAGTCATGGAGGCCTACGAGCCAGAGGTGTCCAAGCTGCACGACAGCCTGGCCCTGGAGAGGAAAACAAAATGATTTCGGAGCCCAGCCGCCTCCCAGCAGCCTGCTAAAGTAACACCAATAAAGTCAAATGGCAAAGAAAGTGAATCATGGCCTCTGTTTTTGTCCTGAAGTCCTATTCTTGGATTAGCAGGAATTGTAATACTGGACCCAAGATTTGTTGAAGCTCATGGCTAAGCTTGGTCTCTGTGCCTGCCTTCCAGGTTCTGAGGCGGACTCCAAAATTGGATTTTGGGGACCCTCAGGAGGGGAAACACATCACCAATGCTGCCCCAGCATCCCTGCTTTACCTGGCAGTGCTTTATCACATGGCTCTGTGTCCAGGGGCCTTTTCCAATCCCACCTTTCCGTTTCTGCTAGGAGTTCAGGACAAAACCCTTCTGTGAAACAACCACCCCTCGCAAACCAGTTTGCTTTATTTTTGTATTTATCTAAGGGGGGGTAGAGGATTGTTTTATATAAAAACCTTTTATGTGTTGGGGAGGAGAATCAAATATGCTACTGCTGTGTGCTCAGCCACGAAGCTTCTCAGAAAGTGTAAAAGATTTTCCAAGCTCTGTCTGTCTGTCAGTCTGTCCCGCGGTTCCCTTCTGGCATCTCCCGTTCCACACATCCCTTCTATAAACTGGCATTTTTTAAAAGAGAGATTTTTTTGGGTTGTTTTTTCAATAAAAGGGAAGAACAGACATCAAACGTGTCCTGGAGCATCTCTGGGGTGTTTCACACCTGGGGAGGGAATCCCAGTTCACAAAATCCTCAGGGCTGGAAGAATCCTGGCATTCCAGTGGCACCACCACAGTCTTGTCACCTGAACCTCGTCCCCAGGTGCCACAGGATCAGGGTGGCTCCTCTTCTTATCTTGCAGAGCTGGTTGGGCCCGGCTGCCTCACCTCAGGAACCCCCAGACAGACGGACCTTCCTGCTTTTCCGGCCCTCCCTGGCCACGCCTGTCCCACAAGGGGCAGGGGACTCTCCTGGCATCCCAGGCAGGATCCTGCTTCCATCCCTCTCCTGGCTCCATCCTATCTGCCGGGAGAGGGTCGAGACTCCACGGCAGCGGCTCCACCATCAATTTCCTCCTGGTATCCCACCATTCCACCTGCCCATTCCAGGAGCGAGGAGCGCATCACCTGCTCACACCTGCACAGGTCCTGCCCCTGCTGCCCGCCAGGCTCCGCATCCCGGCAGCTCCCGGGATCCCCGCCCGCCGAGCGCCTGGCCCGGCCCCCCCGGCTCCGGGAGCTGCAGGAAGAGGCGGAGCGGGGCGGCCCCGGCGCGGCGGCGGCGGGAGGAGCGGGGTCTGCGGGGATGCGGGAATGCGGGGGATGCGGGAGTGCGGGGGG